>VNJV01001143.1:0-22914 GCA_008042635.1 Drosophila nikananu | reverse complement strand
CCGACAATCCGGGCTTGGCCACCGTCTGGGCCGCTTCCCCGAGCTTTGACCATGACCGTTTGCGCGTGATGTTGTCGTAAGTGACCCATTTTTCATCGCCAGTCACAATCCGTTTTAGAAATGGTTCGGTTTTGTTACGATTTAGGAGCGTTTCACATATGGAAATTCGGTCGATAATGTTTTTTTGCGATAATTCGTGTGGCACCCAAACATCGAGCTTCTTTTTGAACCCAAGCTTATCCAAATGGTTCCAAACGGTTTTCTGACTTATCTTTAATTCCTCAGCTATTGAATAAGTGCTCACGTGACGGTCTGCTTCCACTATTTCCATGATTTTATCGCAATTTTCAACGACAGGCCTTTCGACTCGTGCTGCATCTTTAACATCGAAATTCCCGGAACGGAACCTAGCAAACCACTTTTGTGCTACACGATGGCTTGCAGTATCGGGTCCATAAACTAAATTAATTTTTTCAGCAACTTTGGTTGCTTTTTCGCATTGATCGAAGAAAAATTGCAAAATGTAGCGAATTTTCTCATTGCTGGTGTCCATCTTTGACGATCTGTTACAACGTAATGAGTCGATTAATCGAAAAACTGTTAAAGACAAACTTGTTACGCGAATGACGACCTTTTTAACGCCGTAACGTATGACATGATGCGACACCTAACACTAGGACTATGGACAATAAAGTCATCTCTTAGATAAAAAACGAACGAACTTTTTACTTGACCAATATTATTATCGTTATGATTTATATTTGAATGAATTTATTATTTAATATTTCTTTTTTTCTTTAAATGTAAAAGTTGCATACCGCTTTTAAACACCTTTATAATGAACTCCAAACCCCTAGTTAGCAACCTTTGTTTGTCTTCTCTATGTATGACATGCATACACATACATATGTATCGTCAACAAAATGACCAAATATTAGCATTTTCTTGGGGCTGACTTTATAAAATTAACATACTTGTGCATGTTAAGGATGCCATTTAGCTTGGAACTTGATTCCCCTCAAGCAATTTTCATATTTTAGTAGTCCTCTTCCCCGTACAAATTTGTGACCTTGAACTGGGCGCCCCACAACAATAACTAGAGGGGGGTTACTCTACTATGTCTCGCAGTCATGAGCACAAACACATCATCCTTGGCGAACTTTTCAAGTGAATAACGCGGAGCAGCCCACGGAATATGTTAAATACACCCGCTTTACCAGAAAAAAAAAGATAGGAAGGAAAAACAAAACAACTCATAAATGTGGACGCAGAAAAAGTGATGACATAAAAACTTATTTCGTCGCAGCCAGTAGATTTCAACGGAAGCTTACAGTGATAACCAAGGATATGAACACATGGGAGAGATATTATATGACATAAATAAGAAGTAATATAGCCCTGCATATAATATAATATAAATATACATATGCTTACACTTAAGAAATTTCTAAATTAATAAAATACCAACGAGGAAGTTAAGAATCTTAAAGAGGAGTAATAATATGTACTTTATATTTCCAGTTGATATAGTTTTAACAAATTGCTTCAGAATAGAAGTACTTGTTTTCTGTGCTCGTGCAAAAAATCCCTACTCAGCCTCTGGAGTGGGACAGTCTTCTCTCGCCTGTGGCCCTACCTATTTTCAGTGGTTGCCAGCGAGACAGAGACTTACCCCAGTCTCTGACTTTGACCAATCCCGACCGACCCGTGATATGGACAACGAGCTGTTGACCGTGATGGTCTCGCCAAAGTGTTTGCCTTGTGCATAATTAGCTTTGGCCCCAGTGCACGAGCCCTCAAAGGGGGGATTATTTCTGGGGTCACTCCCGAGCTTCTGGACACAAGCCAAGACCTGGAACTTGGTGACCAAGGACAACATTGGTGGGCGTTCCGTTTTTATAGCCGTGGGTGGGATGGCTAAGGGACCATTATTATTATTATAATAAGAGGTCGGATAAGTGTGAGCCAAGTTGAGAGCAGAGAGATCAGATAAAACGACTTTTGGGCGAACCTAAGGAATTTTGGCAAAGAGGCGGCCGAAAATGAAGTAAGGGATTAAATTTGAGTGCAAACTTATTTTCTTATCCTGAAATGTACGTATATTTTAAGGGCTTAAGTTATTTTCCTGAAGCCTAAGAAAACTTTGCACCTATGTTAAAGACTCCTGTTTTCGAAAAGCCCTCACACATTACCAAACAATATCATATTATTCATAATTTATCAGGGCAACGTTGCCTCCTTTCTTTGCTCATCTTTTATTCATTTCCAATTCAATGGAAGTTTTGCCTTATTACCAAAAATTATAACACATTGCTCTAGGCTTTAGATCTTATAATCTTGCAAATTATGAATGATTGATGGATTAATGAAGCAGGTTTGAGGAGTGGAATCCACTCCTGGAAACTGACCCCCAAAAAGACTGACTCATTAGGAGTTCATCAATGTTCCAACTATTCCTGGGCCTCTTTTCATAGTTTTCCTTCCTTCCTTCCCGCTTTCCGGCCAGCTATGAGCCATTTCCTTCCTGCAGCTCAGCTCTCGTGTCTGTGTTTGTGCCCAACTAAAAGTATTTTTAGAGAAACTTTTTGCACTTTTGCTTTCAGCCAGGGGCACTAAAAGGAAAAATAAAAGCTGACCGAGGCCGAAACAAAGGCGCCACAGGCATCCTCCTCTGAAAAAATATCCAAGCCAAGCAGGTTCCACAAATAATGCAGACCAAAGGGAGGGGGTGCGGGAGTGTGTGTCGAAGTCATGTGGATGGAAATGTTTTTTTTTGTGGCGCTCAACGCAGCGCAACACATTTCTACAGTTCTTTCACCATTTATTTAACCAAATAAATGTCAACAATGGTTGACATATTTTTCCCCGCCACAAACGCGCCCAGATACTCTTAAAATGTCTATATAGCAGGCAGTAGGGTGAATCGATTCAGTTTGCAAAGAGAATAAATTGAAATATGTATATGTAAAAATTGGTTTAAAATTTATAACAGGGCTGGGCACTGAGTGGTAAGATAGTATCCCTTGAGGCAACCGAGTATGAACGTGGGAGCTGAAAGAGACACTAAAAAGATGAAACTGTAAATTACATTTAATTTTGTTAACTTTGTTTAAACTTTTTTATATTTTTCTAGATTATTTTATATAATCTTATTCTCAAAATTAATTTTCTGGGCCTTACGGAATTTTATTACTTCCCAAATTGGATCCACCCTAGTGCAAGTACGTGTATCTATAGATTGGGCGACAAATTGACTGTGCGGGTTGAAATTACAGCTATCACAAAAAATGTATATATATCTTATCTGGCGCCATGAAAATCGATATGGAGAATGACCCTCATCGTATCCCCACTTTACCCCTTTTCTGTATTTTACCCACTCTATAACTGACCTATCCCGGACAGCAAATATATAGAACTTTTTTAATAATAGCCTACGAGCTGTTGCCTGGCTAAATCAGTGTTATTTGCCATTCCCAATATAGATAAGAGCGAAAAAGTCGTTAAATCAGGTGCTGGCACGTTTTATGCATCTACTAAATAGAATCCAACTGAATGGATATTTAACGACGTTTGCTTACTGTTGGCAAGGTTTTAATTTAGAAATTGATAGTTAAAGAAACCTAATGCACTATAAATACTAATGAAACCAATTTGAGTTAGGTAAATTAAGGCAAAACCATACTGTATTTCCATCATTAAAAACACAGTTGAAACCGTGAGAAAACCTACACCGCGAAAAAGTTAACAGACATTCATACAAGCTGATTTTTCTGAAAATGCACTAAATTTATTCAGAATGTACGTAAAAACATAAGTATATAATATGTACATATTCGGAATATAAACAACTGGGCTCATGTTTATTGTTGTTTCATTGCATGCAAATTTCCTCGCCTGTCGCATGCAAATTTTTGAACGCAAACACGAAAGCAAAGGGGGAAAGAAAACAATAACACGAACTGGAAAAAATGCAAAATTGTTGAAATTAAGAAAAGAAATGAGAACTGTGTCAGTTTGCGAGAAATGCAGGCAGGCGAGCGGAGCTGCTCAAGTTCCCTGCTCTCCTTACGCGTTTTATTTATTGATTTCAGTTCCTGCTGACTGACTTTTTAATTGCATTCGGAATGAAAATCAGAAAGTAAAGCCAGAAAATACACTTCCAAAATTATTTAATCAAATAATAACATTTTATAAATCCCTATTTGGAAAATGCATTATTATTTATCACTAATGGCATTTTTGTAGATTTCCCATGAAGGGATTTATAATCAAGAAGAATTCGAGTCTTATTTTACTTTTAACAATTTTAGTTTATTTTGCACTGTCTGAAATTTTTGATATTGAAAAATGTACTTCATCGTGAAAGAGAGAGAGAGATCGCTCGTTAATCAACTGTTTGGTGAGTAGTTGAAAAAATGCGGAAATATTGCCAAGTGGAAAGGAGGAAGCTGAAGAAATACCGGGGAAGAGAGAGAGAAAGAGAGGCTGACTAATGGCCCCTGCAACGGTTCTTTGTTCTCCGCCATTAGCGAACACCTACCCACACAGACACACATACTCACTCCCACAGACAAATAGTCCCCCCTTTCTGCATCATCAACCTCGGCACCCACACAGATCCCTTACCAGTTCCTGGCACGCGCCTGTCGCTGGTCATCCTCTCATCCGACTCACACTCCTGCCCTTGCACTTGCACTTGTCCTCTCATCGGTGATGCCCAATATTGATGGATACCCGTTTAAATAAAGCTAAAATCATTAATAAAAGCACTTTTAAAAAATTTAAAAGGTTAAATCTTATTTGTGTATATTTATATTATATTTTATAAATATTCTGTATCATAACGATTGTTTCAAAAATTGGTAAATTAATTTTTGAAAACCTGATACATATTTATTTTATTTTTAATTTTTGTTTATCAATAAAAGCCAAATGGATATCAATAACCTGTCATACCGTTCCCGCACTCTCTCACAACTGATGCCGCTGCTCTGGCTGCATTGGCATTGTTCTAGTTGGAAGTCCGAGGGTCACCAGCGCTTGTTACGGCTTTGTTAATTTATTTATAAACAATTCTCCGCTCCGACTCGGACCCTCGTGCACATGCAAATTGAATTAAGCTGGCGACTGGGACTACCCCTATATAAGGCAAAGCTTTTAAATGTGCATTCAGCATTAATCAAGGCCAGCCATTGGATTCAGCTTCCATTATTTCCTGGTTGGATGCAAACCAAAGCTGAGTGCTTTGTCTCTCGCCAAGGTTCGTTGACACTGCCTCTTCGGATACTACATACTATATACCCAATAATTCCCGATAACTGACTAACAGTCTGTGACTGATGATGATTCTTTAACCCCACTTAGGTCCTCCAAAAATTGCGACTCGTATAAGGAAGGGATGGGATATTGGTCGCTCTCATCTGACCTTGAATATGTCTCAGTTAGAGTCTGTTTATCATTTTGATGTGGCGCCATAACACATGGCGCACAACGCAAGAGTATATACATGATTATATATAAACACGAACCTAGAAAATGTGCGTTGAAGTAGGGAAGCCCAACGAAGCTCGAGATACACTGCAAGATTCTAAATATGTGTTTGATTAAACAGTGGAAAATAAATAAAATAAAAGCGTATAAATAAGGACCTAAGAAGGGCTGATAAGGTAGGCGAACATTTTGTTGAGGCCTAGGTTCTCTCATAGTTTTATTAACAGATTTAAAAATAATTTAATGCGGAGAGAGAGACTGCAAACTGCTCCTTAAAGTAAAAGTACTCTCCTCGAAATAGCATTTTCTTTACCGCGTTTGCCATATTTGGTATATGTTTTTATTAAGACCACACAGGGCATATTCAGCACGCAGATATAGATATAAAGATAAAGACAGAGCCAAGCGCCTAGACAACCATCCTCAAGTGGAAATGGGCGCGGGCCTCAATGTCCTAGCCAGGATTTGGGATCTCTCTTCCTCTCCTTGGTAGTTACTTTGGCCAGGGTTCACGCTCTGGATGGCGCGTGTTTCATTCAAACAGAAGCCATTTATGAAATTGCTTTCGACAAGAGCGAGAGCAACAAAGGCAAAAACAACAGAAGCAGGCAACACTCAACGACCGCCCCTAGTCGTGGGTTAAAAGTGGACTTTGACATGGACACTAGACGAAGGATATGGCCATATATATGCGTCATTTGATGACGTTGTCGGTGGAATTGCGGCTCAGTTTGCTCAATGTCCAAGTTAGTACACAACGAAAAATTACCAAAATAAGCGATTGAATTATTGGATAACAAAGTTTAAATATTTGCAAAAAAGGGCAGACCTTGTAGTTCATTATTTTTCAGATAGTATTTTATAAACAATTTAATATTTCCTAAACAAAAAATTCAAATTATCCTTGACTTCTTTCAGTGTAGCCATTTCCATCCATATCTTATAGCCCGTGTGTGAAACGACCTGTCAATTTGGCTTTTGTCGGGTGTCAGAGTTAAGCACTTTGGGATAGCCGGTTATTGCACATGAGATAAGCTTCAAGTGCCTGTTGTTTCGCGCTTTACGTTAAGTTACATATGTGGCTTGGGATTGGTTATTGAATTTTCGGCAGTTGCTCATTAAACACTCGAAAAGTATGCTATACTAAAATAAAGGCCTAATATGAGAGGAGTTTGGTTAACTTCACTAAATCTTTTACATAAATTACCAATTTAAAGAAAATTAATCAAAAAATTGTCAAATCAAAAGCTCTCATTTATGATACCAACGCCACAATCCATGAATACTTTCTAAGGTACATCTTAGGGATGACTTTTGGAGACCTAATAATATACATTATTTATTAATTAAATTTTTCTAATAAGAACCAATTTTTTTATACTTTAGTTCAGACCTTAGCAGTATCATTTATACTGAAATTTATTCAATACAGAAGATAATCTTTATACTTCCAAAATAATTATACACATTTGTATCTTAATTTATATGCAGTCTGAGCCTTAATCAGCAAACTCCCATGATATGACATACCACTTCGAACCTCAAGGAAATTAACATTGCTGACGTCAATGGCTGACCTGGGGGCAAAATAAAAACAAGGACACACAAGGCCACACGCACTTGGTGGCACAACCACCTGCCATATATTGTTTATGCTCAGTGGAAATTGTTTATCACCTGCCACAAAACACTCCCACTCTCATGTAAAATGCATAAATTCATGCGATGGCGAGAAAGTTCATCTAATTGCGGGCGACCCTTTGCTCTTTCATTCTATTTATAGGGTCCCACGGGGATCTGGGGCTTGGGTTACTTCTTCCTGACTGGGACTCTTATTTCCATGGCTATGCATAATCAATTGGTGTGTGTGCCGGGTTAAATCTATAAATTAATTCAGCCGTAAAAATAAAATGCCTACTCGGCTGGTCCATAAAAAGTTGGATGCACCCACATCCATATCCTACAACCATCTCACATTCGCCGGCTAAGCTTCAGTGATCAAGTGCGATTTAAATGCACAGCATGTCCGGAGGTCGGGTCGGGAGCAGGATAGAAACTACAGTGAACACTTCGCTAATGGGATAAGATAATTTAAGATAAGATAAGGATAAATATTATTATTTATACATTTATTTAATGGTAGAAGCAGAACAAGACAATGTGAAAACCTAGATGGACAGATAGGAGGTGGCGTCTACTTTGGAGAACAGTCAGTTGCATGCTGCTACGATTTCTGTTTTGATTTAAAACAATAGAACAGACGCCGCCTGTTTCTAGACTAATTTGATTGTTGCTTCTTCTGCGATTTCTTTATTTTTAGTTAGAAACAAAATCCGATGCAACAGCGCATTTAAATATATTTTTTTCCCAGTTTATCTTTTGAGAAAGATATGAATAAACTCGTCGTATATTTCAATCACAAAATGTCGTCTACAAATTCGTAGTTTTCCCTGTAGAAGGAAGAGGAATAACTGCTTAGCTTTGGCGCCTCTCTTATTGTGTTGACGCAGCGGGAAAGTCTGGGATATACAAGGAGAAGTGGGGACAAACAGACTCTCTAGCGTTGAAGCTCCTCGGTCTCTCTCCCTTGCGTTCGCGCTGAAGTGGAGCTCTGATTTCATTCATGAATACCAAATAGCGCAGAGAAGCCTTTCCTACTCCCTATATACTTATACATATAGTACATAAATACATATTCTTGCCGTGTCCTAGGCTGGTGGTATGTGCGTATCGGTGGGCGTGAAAATGCCAGCAGTAAATAAAATTTGAGCATTTTCAGTTGTGCTAAGCTTCTATTCATTTGCTTAGATTTATATTCCACAATCTACCGCTTTAGGAATTTCCTTTTATCCTTGCTTCTCAACTGTCACGGACAATAAGAGGCGAAAGCGCAATGGCAGCAACAACAAGAAAAAATATGAATGGAAATTGAATAACCAACAAAAAAGGGAACTGGAAAAGTTCTGTTTTTGCATTTTAATTTGGAGGCCCTTTTCCTCATATTTCTTATTTAGCGTGTTGTTTTTAGCTGCGATTTTTCATTTGCTTTTCATTCTTTATTGCGCTGGGTTACAGATTTAAGGGGACTGGATGAAAAGCTAGAGGGAATCATGCAAATTAAAAACTTTGCACATTAAAGCAATAAAAAGTTTAGGGTTTTATAAGACCACCGAAACGAGTTTTAAAACCTTTGCTTCAAAGAGATAATTTTCTAACTTTGATAATTAAAAATATAACTTTAAAACAGAAATCTAGCAAAGCGGAAGCTTAAGCCTGAATTTATTTGCAATAGTCTCGCCAAATACAACAAACCCAATTTCTAACGTGATCTTGAATCCTAGATATCTGACCATGACAGTAGCCCTGAAAAAACTACTACTACATTGTATGTATGTATAAACAAAAAAAAAGAACAAACCACACAGAACACTTGAAAATTTCAGTATCAAGTTCAATGAAAAGCTGGCATTGAAGGAGCAAGAGTGACAGAGAGCATCCCTGGCCCTCTTGAGGACAAAAATAAATCCAAGCCAATGTCAAAAGCTAAAGTGCAATGAATAGGACAAGCACAAAAAAGTTGAAAAGAATACACGCACACGTATTTTTGTTTTACAGGATTCTCGTCATGCTTCAATTGAAAATCGAAGGGGAATAAGCGGGATAGAAAAGGGGATAGGCAGCGGCAAAGCGAGTGAAAGAGGAGCTCGAGCAACACAAAAGTTCTACTTGCAAGAGCGAGAGGTCAAAAGCTTTTAATTGGCAAATTGTTGTGAGACGCCAAAAACCCAAAAGGGATACATGTAAGAGGAGACAGGGGGAGATAGAAAAAGAGCGATAGCTGTAAAACGCATCTCACAAACACTCACACAACCGCAGAGGCACACACTCACCGCAAAATGCAATTCGTCTTTGTTGTTGTTTTCCCACGAATCGTGCTTATCAGCGTTTTTTCTATTAGTTTGGTTTTCTTTATTTATTTATGCAGTTGGGCTTGAAATTCGCACTGCAAACAAATAAAACCAACACGAAAATCAATCAAATGCCATTTAGCTATTTAACGAGACTTCCGCGGATTATATCTCTTTTATTGCGCGCTAACAAAACTTCGCTGCAGTTTGTTTCGATTTTCCTCTGCCCGACTTCCGCTGCACTTTTTTTTTGCTGCGAATCGCCGAAAGGCAAGAAAGACACAAACCACGAAGCGACGGGGAAGCCGAGCAGCCGATAAACAGGGATGGACAATACTTGCTTGGCTAACTTGTTTCCACTTTTACCCCGTCATGGCTTTTTTTAAATTCAGATGCGGGAAACCCAGAATATATAAAAATATATTATTTTAAAACATACATATGTATATTTAGCTATTTTCAGCTTTAAATTGCAATCATTGCTAAATTTTGTATCTATCATCGGCCCCCTAGGCGGATACGCGATGGCAAATTTCGAACCCGGCCACCCAGGCGTATAAGCAACGGCCCCAGCTACGTGTGCGAGTGAGATATGAGATGGAGTGAGTGCAGATTTCAGTTCACCATTCTGTTAAGAATTCTCGGTCATTCTCATGTTAATTTTCCCATATAAAATTCTGTTAAGAATTCTCTTTCAAACTCATGTTAAATTCGTGGTGAACAGAGCGAATGAGCCAGTTTTGAATGGTAAATTCAATATCAAAATTTTTTCTAAAGATGATTGCATTACTAATAATGCTGAAAACATCGATGTTTTCCTTTGCGATGTTTTTGTTGATGCCGATGTTAAGCGGTGCATCGATGTTATATTTTGCCAACATCGACGACCATCGACATCGATGTTTTCGGTCGAACTACCATACCGCAATAAATTCGTGGCAGGCAGCCCAGACTTTTTGACAATGGCCAGGGTGGCCTATCCGACTAATAAATTCAAAAATAATTTAACGAAATATGAATAAATAGTTTTTAAATTCGAAATATGCTTTAACATTTGTACAACTCTTATTGATTTCTGTTTTTAAAAACTTTATCTATGACTGGTAGTCATATATATTATATGTATAATACATACATCAGATCTAGGCTACCTCCATAGTTATAGTGTAAATAGTTACGAAATATCTCACTACGGATTTATCTCTTTCCTTATAAATTCAAATTAAAAACACCCATTTATTTGTATATTTAATGTTTATTTTTGTTTAATAAATGTCTAGAACACCGATAAAGTAAATTCAGTGGCAAACAAGACCGTTTGCAGTTTATTGCTTTTCTGGCTTGTGTCTTGACTTACGAAATATGTCTCTTTATACGAGTAATATGAGTATATATAACCATTTTAGTTATGAAAAAGAACCTACATTCCAAATGCCGTTGTTATTATAACAGTTGTTGTAGTTGATTATGAGTATTTGTTTAAGTAAGTAATTCGTTTTACAGTTGGAGTGGAAACTTGGATAGTTGGATTTCCACAAAGGATACAATACTTCGCTTCGTTCTGCAACAGATCGGTTATTTAGGGATACTTTATATAGTATATATAACCCATACACAATAGGCAAACAATCAAAAATAGCCGCTACATACTAATCAACAAATGTTTTCCTCTCATCCCTTCCCATTGGTTATTTATGATTTTTTAATATTTCTTAAATATTCTCAAGCACTTTGAATATAATTTGACGTGGCTTAAAAATAAATTTCATATTTAAATTGTGTGTGTACGTTTTCAACGGAATCTCAAAATTGCAAGGAAGATATTTGGCTTCATTTTCATTGTAGGTTTTCTTTTATAAGTTAATCTCTAGAATAATATATATAGCTAAGGGGCTAGGAATTGTGCTATATATACCAAAGAAATAAAAATCAAATAAAGTAAAAGAAAACGAAAGGAAATGATAAGTTTTGCTTGGGTTTTTGTTTATTTTCGAATCAATATTCTTATGGAACTTAGCTAATAAATTCTGCTAGGAAAATTAAAATGTTAAAAATTCTTGAAAGAATAATATCGAGATTAAAGATTGATTTTTGTTGGTGTTTTTCTTCTTCGTTTTATACAAATCGAACTTACAATACTACGAAATGAATTTTCACTAAGGTACGAAAAACATTGACAATTTACTATCAATTTGATGTTTGTTTTTAATTCTAAACAAGGTTTGAGGCCAGAGCTGAGGGAAGGTTGCTCACAAAGTGGATATGTTCTTTTGTGTGGATTTTATTTGTTGGAAAACTTAAAGGCTGTGACAACTTTCTGGCTTGGTCCCTTCCCCAGCTGAAACCCTTTTCTCTCCGTTAAATTCACATAGTCCGAAACTAAAGTTGATAAGCTAGTTTACAATTTAAAGGCTAATCTGTTGATGCATGATCTCACATAAAAAACAATGTACATATATGTAAATAAACTAGACCTGCTTTATCTTATCTTCTTGGTAATAATTGTTACCCCCGAATAACAGCAAAATGAACAGCTTTATGAATTTTGGTATTTCCATCTTTCCGCGCGAGTCTTCTACATATTCCATTCCATTAATTAACGATATTAACCCCTGACTTATACAGCTTGTATAGGAGTCATGGTTGTAGAGGTATGCTTGTATGAGTTATAAGATGATTTCCGTCGAGCTTTGCTGCAGTGGATCGCACTGATAGGCCTCCGAGCTGGGCACGGGCGAATACTTGGAGTTCCTCTTGCCGCTGGCTGCCGAGTTGGAGCTTGGAGTGGCAGACGTGGTGGTGGTGTAGCTATAGGTGGTTCCGCAGCCATTCAGACTGGTCACTGTGCTCATTAGTCCCGCTCCCGGTCCCGGATACTTGGCCACGGTAACCACACTGGGCGTTAATGTCGCCGTGGAGGAATCATTACTCTCCGCGTTCTTGGCTGGACCTCCATTTTTGGCAGCGGATTTCCTGCGCACCGGCGTCTCCTGCAGCACGGCCGACTTCCTTATGGTCTGCTGCAGCAGAGCATTCACATCGATGGCTGGCCAGGCGACCAGCGAGACACTTCGTCATAAGGAGCTATCCACGGGAGAAGCGGCGCGTTTGTGTTTGCTGTGCGGATTGCGAGGATTCAAGTGTTTGCAAGACGGCTGTATATCCACTTCCCTTTCCTTTGAATCCTTTGGCTTCTCTTCCTTGATGGGATAAGCGGTGGTGGCTCCTCCGGCGGTGGACGACAGCGAGAAGTATTCGGCGGACTGGCTCAGAGAGGAGGCATCGGCATCGGTTAGGTTGCCGCCACCATTATCATCGCTTCTCATTGTGTGATCTGCGTGATCCATAAAGGAAGACCTGTGGGTGCTGAGGGGTGTCAGGGTACTGCTGTGCATTTCCTCACCCTCCTGAGAGGGAGTTATCGTGTGATCAGCAGCGGTACAAAAACTTTCCCGTTGACCCGTGGTTTCATCGTCATCTTCATCGTCAGCTTCCTCCTCCTCATCCTCCTCTTCCTGGGAGCCAGAGCCGCAACAGCAGCTGGAATTGTGGCACGAACAGAAGCTGCCTCGCCTACACTCATGACACTCTGCAGAAACGGTCATTTCATGGACCTGACCCTCCAGATGATCTTCGTCCAAGCTGCTGCAGGAACAGGAACTCGAGCAGCTGCTGCAATAATCCTGGCCGGCTTCGGCAATGAACCTCTTCCTCTTGATCCGCACACATTCGTTTCTCGCCGGCGCCGAGGCTGGATTTCCTCGCTTCGTCGAACTGCTCGAGCTTGTATTCGGCGGCTGAGTTAGTTGGGTCTCATCCTCGGGCAAGTGGTGGGAGCCCATACGCACATCGTCATCGTCATCGTCATGGGAGAGCTCATCGGTTTCAATGGTCGTGTTGGAATTCAGAGAGCCCCGCCTGTGTCGATGCTGTTCCCGCAGAGGTGCCATTATTATCGGTTTCACACCCTCGCTGGCCACCTTATAGGGAAAATTGGAGGTGGCAGTGCTGCTGTTGTTCTCCTCACAATCCTCGCTCATCGTGGCCGCATCGATCTCTATGGCTATGGCCTGATGATGGTGGTGCATTCCCTCCTCGCTGGAGTCCAAGGAAGACTTGTTGTTGTTGTTCATTGGAAGCATTTGATTGGAATTCGTTTGCTTAATGGGGAGATGCTGAGTGTGATTATGACGATGGTGGCTGTGACTCCTCTTTTGGTGCAGCAGAGCTCTTCTCTTTGTGCTTCTGTAGTGACAATGATGGTGATGATGGTGCCTATGACAATGGCAGTGATGATGATGCGTGGTAATAACACAGCAGCAACTGCCACCGCCGGCGTCTGATCTGGTTTGGGTGGCATTATTGCGCTGCTTCCTTCGACAGCAGATGCTACTTGCGTCCTGACCACCAGCACCGATTAGTCGCTGCTCCTGGGAGGCCGGTGAGTGCACAATGACCACCTCCAGGGCTGCGGCCTTGCTGCTGTCGTCCTTACTCTTGCCACTGCCGCCTGGTCTGGGCAACATCTTGTTATTATTGTGATACTGGAACGCTCGGTTATCGTGGCACTGACCAAAGTCCAGCACCTTGAAGTGCTCGTCATCCGCCCGCGCCGTTAGCAGATGGTCATCCCCACTGCTGCTCACGGTGACGGGTAGCGATAGCTGATGCTCCTCGGAATGGGAAATATGTAGATCATGGGGATGGGGCTGTGGCTGTTCTTCGGGGGCAAACTGCTAATCGCCGCGTCGCAGGTCGCGCGGCTTGGAATTCTTACGGTAGAACCACACCTGTGAGAGGATCGCAATGTCCAAGCTGACCTGGAAGTAAACATGAAATTAGTAGGGATGTTCAAAAACATATATATATTCTAAGACTAAATTTTTATAGTTTAAAAGATGATATATTTACCTGCAGCGTGCCACAGATCCAGAACTGCGATGGTGCTTTCCTAACAATAAAGTAACCAGTCTTAAACATATCACCGAGCGTCCACATGATCACCATGTGTATGCTCATTCCATATGTTGATTTATTCTTAAAATTGCGCAGAAATTGCGGCGCCCCTAGATAGCAAAAGTTTAAAAATAAATTTAATGAGTTGTGAGAGATTGATAGAGTGTTTCCGCAGTTATGTCTTACCCAACATGGCCTCCGTGAAGACGGCCACAAAGCCCATGGACTCCATGAACCAGTGAACGGACAGCATTAGATATGTTATAGCGGCACCCAAGGCCCAGACGACGAGCATAAAGTCCAGATACGATTGGAAATCTGTCCAGCTCCAAAAGTATTTGAAGTCAAGGTCTGAAAGAGAAAATTTGAATCAAATATATAATTTCTCTTACATTGTCTATATAATTTTAATAAACTTAGGGAAGCCATAGATATGGCAGTAAATTTTAAGTCACTATAAATTGGGTTAAATAATAATCTTATATTATTGAAAAGCCATGTAAATCAGTTTTCTTTTTTCTTAAATAATTGCATTGCATAAATATTATTCCCAGCCACTGTTGGTGGGGGCAAAAGGTCGGGACCTCACAGTTTAGAGCTCTAGAAATTGTTGTAAGCCATAAGCCACAAACAGAAGGCACCGGCACCGACACCACCGACCAACAACCCCAGGACTGCAGATGGCAGCCCCCCAACCAGTTGGAAATCAATTTTCATTATCTTTGCCTGCTTTTAGGCGCTGCACAATTTACGACAAGCAATGTACAAAGAGAAGCCCAAGGCGTGCCAATATAATTAGCTTGCCATCGACGTGGGTGCTGTATATATACAAATATATATATGTATTGTTCATTGATCAATTTAACCGCGACACCCTCATTCTAACCCAGTTACTGGGTTCTATTTACTGATAGGAGGTAATGAAGGAGAAGAAATAAAAGCGGACAGCCAGCGAGGAGCGACCGAGCGCATCATAAAGATAAAGTATTATAAAAATAGCAGAAGGTGGAGCTCCCTGTATTTCTCTAATGTTTAGTGAACTTGCAGTGCCCTTACACACCGACCTTTCCCACCTTTTTTATACCCTTGCAGGGTATTATAATTTTAGTCAGAAGTGTGCAACGCAATTATAACATATAATTTAAGATGCGGCCACTTTGTATTATTCTAGAATTTCGTTTATAATTTTATCATGATTGGACTACTTTATCATATAGCTGCCATATAGCTCCAATTGTAAGCTGCAAGGGTATACAAACATCGGCGTGCCGCAGTTTTCTTCCTTTCTTGTTATATTTTATTTCAATCTATTGTACAGACTAACACAGGAAATTTCCGTCAATTAAATGGAAATTTTTTCTACCTTGTAATACAATTTGAAATGGGTGTAACATTAAGAGCAAGAGTGAAAGAGTGTGACATACTGGCTTTTCTAAGTACGATGATTTAAAAATCTTGCTTAGTTTTATATCGAAAATATTGTTTATTTTCTGATTCTGGAAATATTGCTTAGATTATTGTATTATTGCACATATATCGCGATAAAATATCGACTTATCTATTACTACATTAAACGTTAAAACTTTCTTCAAATTGTATTAAAAAATAACTTCAAAGACGTAATAAATCCTAAAATGTTGCATAAACCACTTAATTTATCCCATGAAAGTGGGCAATATATTTAAAACAATCTAATATGGATATCACATAGTCGTTGCACTATGTTTATATGTAAACCTCCTAGGAATCGCTGCAGTTGACTCACCGTTGAGATAATGCCTGGAGCGAACTCGCTTCAGGACGCTGCCACCCGCCTCCGTGGACACAGAGGCACCCGTATCCGTGTCGGTCATCACCTTGGGCAAATGCAGTTCATCGCCTGTGGAATTGAGGGATTGGTTGACATGTTTATCCTCTGTCAGGATAGTTTTAAACGGGCAATGTGGGACTCACCGCGCAGGGTATGCTCGCGGTTATTGGCATTAACCCGCTTCACCTTCACGCACAGATGGATCATCAGAAACATGGTCACGTTCATCACGACACTCTGCACCAGCAGTGGAAGCTCGTAGCGGCTGGAGAACCTGCAACAAGGAAAATTGGAAATGGGGTAAAGGTCAGTCAGAAAGGTTAACATTAAATGACATTATAATTGACGTGGGGCTGGACAGTTTACTGTGGTGGAATTCATTAAGAACAGATTAAATTGTAGTATTTGTTATTAAAGAATATCTATTATTAAAAATAACATACTAAAGTGTTTTTATTCTATCAGAGTATATTGTTATGTTATTTTATAATAATCCATCAATTATAATCCTTTTCCTTGTAAGTACACATAAGTAGGGAGAGTCCTTAGTAATTTATAATACCTAATAGCCACACACTTGTTTCGATTGACATTCCACGGGGCATAAAAGCATAAAAAGGTATTATTATTTATCACCCTCTGGCTGACAACTTCCTGGCCCAAAATGTAAGTACTACTAATTGACAGGTGCTTGAAGGCAGACCCAACAAGTGATTGATGTGTGCGTCCAACAGCATAATTCACTCACGAACCAAATCGATTATGGGGCCTGCAGCAGGGCTTAATGTAACATATATGCTTGTAATAAATATATATGTAGGTGTATATATATATTTGCTTTTAACCCAGAGAAGAGGCGGACAAAATCCCAGGACTGTGTCAAGCGCCACTGTCATAAATCTGACAGATGCCAAGTGGGTGAAATGGGGGCCTCGTACCCGGACAATGAATGAAACGTGTTGAGCATTTGGCAAGCCACCAGACAAAGGCCTAACAAACCAGAGATTTGCTGGGGATTTGTTTGTTGTTTGTTGGCTGTGTGTAAGTCCGCACTCTGCTCTGACCGGCAAAAAAGTCATTCCCAAGTGTTATTAAAAAAAATGCGACAATTTGTTGGCATTCCGCTGGCTCTCCCCATTCCCCGGTTTTGGGTGCCCAACTGTTATACTGAAAGCCACAGCTGTCGTTGCCAATTACGACCAGCAGATAGCATACATTTCCGCGTTACTTCCGATTATCAGATGGGAAAATGGGGGAGGGGTCTTGGAGGGCGGCTTATTTACGCTCCTCCTTTGGCATGTCGGTAGAGTGCATGGCATGGAAATTGAATTACAAGTTGTGCCAAGTCAATGTCATTCCTTGGCTGTAAACGAATCACCACATAAATCGCCTTTAAATGACATGCGAAACACATTTACATTTCGATTTCGTTAGCGGACTCAAAAGAGTAAAATAGTTTGAGGCAGCTTAATGGTAGAAGGGGATTAAAAGCTGGATATTATGCAGTAGGATTTGTACATTTATAAAAAGGAAATGTTTGAGTTTAATTATACATATATAATTGATTATTTAGAATAATTCAATTTATTCTATTATTCAATTTATTGTAAACCTGAATTATCAGGGTACCGAAGAAAAAGCTGTAGATTTAAAAGCTACTGAAATATTTCCTGAAGATATGCAATAAATTAATTTAGGGTTCGAAATCATAGTATAATTTTTGGCTTTCAATATAAATCAATTATTATACACAGATTAGATTAAAACTTTATAAAAAAAACTTAAGTGTATATAAATCTATAAATATAAAGTACCTTTCCATTGATCTGAAATCGACAACCATGTCATCTCCATCATGTTTGATTTACTTAATAGGTAAACATAATTTTATGCGATGTTTCAACCTTCATTCTCTACTAATTAAAAAACATAATTATCAAATTCAATTTTTTTTAAAGCAATTACCCAGAATTGCTGAAGAATTACAACATTTAAAGCTCAGTTAAAAAATAGGTTGGCTTTTCCTCATCTTGCTCAACATCAACTCGCCATGCTTAATGCCTTTTGTGTTTGTATAACAACTGCAATTTTCAGCAATGTTAACATTTTCATTGCAAACATTTCAATTTGTAGTCATCACTTGACTTCGTAGCACAGGCAAAAAATAAAATAAAATGAAAGGAAACTAACCCCTCAACCGGCACACTTCCCTTAGTCACTAGTCCGGAATGGTTGGCTTTACCTTTTAAATTGGCAAAAAATTATACACACACACACCAAAACCCCTTTTCCACCCACTGGCATAACATTTTGCACGCTTCAACGTGTAAAATATGTCGTAAAAAATCGATAAAATTGTATACGTGCAGTGCACAAGCATACCCAGAGTCGCTCGCTTTTGAGCCTGAGCCTGTAATGTAAACAATTTCCGAACAGAAACACCTGTCCCCCTGCCCAGTCACATTTTCCCACCTGCATATTCGGGGCTCACTTTCAATGGCAATTTGTACAAATAGCCGCAACAATTTAACTAAATAGGTGAGCTCCAAAAATGTCACTTAGGCTTGATGAAAGTTTTATTGATAGAATTTGTCCGGGGAGGGTCTGCTGTTGTGCTGGCAAATTAAGTCACCGGAGGGAAGTCAGGCAATTTGTAAACTGTTATACACGTGTGAGGGTTTTGTTCGGCTCTAGGCCATTGTGTTCCTGTGTTCCTAGGCATAATTAAAATTCAGCAAAGCCTTAAGCGTCATGTTTACTCAAGTGTAGATGGGGTTTTTTTCTACATAATGAACAGTTTCTCTCAGACCTATAGAACTGAGAAATTGCGAATATATTTTTAAAAATTATTTAGGGATTTTTTTGTAATAAGAAAGAAGTTATTACCCTTAAGAGAAAGAACTCATATTAGTTAATAAGTATATTTTTATGAACTAAGAAGACATCATAATTATTTAAGGTACGACTATAGAGCTTTTTCTATCATTCTGACCATAACTGTATGGTGTGGTGTATAAGCCAAGGTTAACACATTGCGCTTAACACAAATTTCATTTGGTTTAACGTGCCGTGGGGGCCTGGTAAGTAGGCTAAACTCGGCGCGGACACAAGTCCTCATCATTGTCTCTCTCTAGTCTCACTCTGAAGGGCTCCTAACTAACGGAACCAAAAGCACTTAAGTCCGTATATTCCGGTTATTTCGGAACCATGTACGTTGTGTGTCCGCCTCGAGAATTGTGTAAACACAAGTTGGCGCCTGATGAGCATAGCTAGAAAGAAAAGGACCGACAACGCAAAGCATAATTTTCTCCATTGCCCCATTGAGCGAATGAGTGAATGGAATGGATTGCCTGCCTGCCTGCCTGCCCCACTGATGATGATGAATACCCATAACTGGGTCGATCTTAAATCTAGATGGATTTTTTGCTAAGCTGCCGCTGTCGCTACTGCTGTTCGGAATGACCTTGTCTGGGGATAAAGGATACAGTGAACTACAACGGCATAGTTAACTGGCAATTGCCAATGAAGTGAGTACACAATAAGTGTGTTAAGTTGGTGGGAATTTTAACAACTACTAAATAATCTATTATCCGAATTTATAGCTACAAATTATCACATTTTAATGAACGTTTCTGTCATTAAATTGTCATATTGTCATTCGCTAATTGGTCAATATTTGATTTTGTAACTAAAAAGTAGTTATAATGCATATTTTATTAGGTTTCAGACTGGCGTATACATATAAATATAAATACCCTAATATATACAGAAATTATTACAGTATACAAATAAAAAAATCTATAGTAAAAATGTCATAAAATATTTTATTATACAATTTGATTTGCTGAATGAAAATTAATGCGAGCTGAGTGGTCCCACATGGCGTCCTAAGAACATAAAACCCCAAAACCGTAAACACAAACAAAAGATGCCTATCCACCAGCAAACGCTGTGGGTGACTTTATCCGGAGGAACACAACACTTCATTTCAATCTACGCCTCCCCGGAAAAGCCGGCGTAGAAGTCAAGAGCACACAAAGTCATGGGAGAAAAGATGGAGAAAAAAGGACACAGGAAATGCCACAATTGAAAAGACAAAGCGAGTGAGCGAGGCCAGGAAATAGAATATATATAAAAGGCATCCTCCCTCCTCCAGGCAGAGGAAAACAATTTACTGATTTGCATAAGAGCTGGAAATTTGTAGAAGGCTCGATGCCAGATATACATACAATATCGAATTATTTATGTTTCTGCAGATAAAGGGGAGCACACGATGTTTTCAGCTGACTAAGTTAGCCTCTTTCCGATTTGCATTTAATTTTTACTTTCTTTGCTCAGGACCTATCGGAATTTTATTACCTGCGGTAGCCCCGTGGTTCAATATACATATGCCTATATCCATCGGCTTATCAAAAGTGATTGAAAGTCATGCGCCTCAAAGGCTTGCCGGAAAATGTGTCAATGCCACACAGCTGCTGCTCGAAGCCAAGCAGCCAAGCGTGATACTGTTTTTCCAACTTTTTATTTTCATTTCGCGCTTTTCTACCAGAGCCTGAGATTAAATGGTGGAATGGATGGAGCTAAAGCGTTTCTCTGGAGCAACTTATGCGTGAAAAATAATCGATATGTGTTGGTAAACTTTTGTAGGAGGGTTTGGGTGGAATGAAAAGATTATGTCGATAGTTTTGGGATCATTTTTTGTTATGTCACATATGATTTCGATTTATTTGTGTGTGAAAATAAAAAAGGTGAAATAAAAACTGTTATACTGTAATAAACTGTTACACAAAAATCTAATATTTTCTTAAAAAATGATTATTTAAACATTTCATGATTTTCTTTTAAATTAGAAAAATGTCATAGTTTTTTTTTAACCCCTTGTCATTAACTGTTATACAAAAACTTGAGAACCTCACTTAAAGAGATTTATTTTCCTTATTTATCTTTAATCAAACACAAAAAAAATCACAAACTTTTAATACTTAAGGGCACCCCCAAGAGGCTTACAATAAGCCTCTCAAAAGTTATATAAAGCCTCTTGTACCCAAAAGACAGAACCAGAAAATCAATGAACTCTGATTTTCTGGGCTTTTAAAATATTAAATCAATGCCACAACCTATGAAATTTAATATTCTTTAAGTTGACCACACGCAGATTATCTCCGTGCGGCCAAAGCGACTATATTCTAATTGAGAAATTGAAATCTATGTCTGTTGGCTTCGTGCAAACATTTGCGTCACTCAACGTCGACGTCGCACATTTTTCGCATGCAAAGAAGCCACATCATGGAGGCGAGACCGAGTGATTGCGATTGTTCATTCAGCAGGCCAAAGCCGTAAACATTGAACGGACACGGACACGGAGACGGACACGGACACCGATTGACGGCGCTATTTAGACTTTTCGATTAGTTGTACACAGACTGTGTGCGATGCATAAGGCGAATTTTATGCCATCGCCAGCAAATTACAAATCTGTTAAGAGCCCCCAGGGTCGTTGGAAAATGGCAAGTAACCTCTTTGGAAACGGAACCTGGCTTTGGCTGGGCATTAAAATTCAATTAGGGCAACGTCTCCGGCATAAAGCTCAACAAAGGCGAAAGATTAACGTTTTCGTAGAGTGCTTTAATTGTCTGTCTTTTCCGCACCTGTGACCGACGACATTTTAAGGATTGTCCCACAGCACGGAATATGGCGTGGACGGCTTTCTCTCTCTCTCCTTTTAATTACGCAAAAATCTTTAAGCACAAAATCATTTATTTAGCAGATAAGAAGTGGGTTGGCTGACCTTTTGGTCTCTCTAACCGCACCCAGGTTATCAGCCTGGCTCTGGCATTAAAAGCAAAACTTTTTCGCTATTGAGATAATGCCTCCAAATCGGCTTAGGCATCCATAATGGCTGCTCGAAAACTACTCTATGTAATGCGCCAGATAACCTCTTGGGGTCACCCAATCCAAGTATTAATGCCAAAGAGAAACGGAAACTGATAATTGGCTCAATTAAATAGAGAGTTTCGGGTGCTTGGATGAGTTCACAATTAGGGCGATTAACAGTGGGAGGGATTGTAGAAAATTGTGGTTTACGCAATACCACAGGTCCATTATCTCCACTTAGTTACTGCTAAAATTTAAGTGTTTAAGTAAGCTCATTAATGACTTCACAATCAGCTAATGCAAACTGTAATTCTTTTTATATAGAAAGTCAGTTTAAACAAGAAAGGAAGCTAACTTCGGCATGCCGAAGTTTAAATACCCTGGCAGTAAGTAAGAAGAAGAAGAAAAACCTTCAGACTTTTTCGTTTTCTCGGGTACTGACATAAGGTAAATGTTGCGAAAGAAAAATGTTGCGAACGAGAAATGTTGCCAGCGTAAAATGTTGCGAACGAATTTAATGAATTTATATATATATTCCTATGGCTGCTATATGATATAGTGGTCCGATTTGAATAAAATTAAAACCGAAATTCTGGAATAATACAAAGTGTCTATGTCTCAAATTTTATGAAAATATGTGGAAAATTGGATTAGTTAGATTTTTTCCTAAAAATTTTCTGATCGGTCCTATGACAGCTATATGATATAGTTGTCCGATTTTGATCAAATTAAAACCGAAATTCAAGAATAATACAAAATGGCCATATCTCAAATTTTATTCAAATATTGTAAAAATTGGCTAAGTTATAATTTTTTTCATTAAAATTTACCGATCTTTTCTATATAACTATATGATATAGTCGGCCGATCCGG
>VNJV01001142.1:0-40489 GCA_008042635.1 Drosophila nikananu | reverse complement strand
GACAGTAAAGCACGGTGGCCCTAAAATCATGGTATGCGCATGCTTTTCGTACAACGGTGTAGGTCCCATACTTATGATCAATGGGATAATGGATCAATATTCCTATGTTAAAATATTAAAAACTGTAATTCAGCAGTATGCTGAGGAAGAGATGCCATTAATTTGAACGTTTCAGCAGGAAAATGGTCCTAAGGACACCAGAAAAGTGGCCAAGGAGTGCTTTTGCTAAGAAATAGTTGATGTAATGACATTGCCAGCACAGTCCTCGGATTTAAATCCCATCGAATACTTATTGGGGGACATCAAGCGCTCCGTATCAAAGAAGTCCCCGACTTCTAAGCAGCAGCTTTGACAGTTTGAGCAGGAAGAATGGGGCCAGACTCCTCTCAAGTGTTTTCTAGATTTGGTGGACTCCATACCACTAAGGTGTGAGGATGTAATAGCTAATAAAGGCTATTCAACCAAATATTTGGTCATAGACAAATAGTATATTAGTAGGATTATGGTTTTAATAACATATTTTAAGATTTATTACATTTTTTTCCTAATTTATTACTTTCACTGCTATTTTAATGAACAGCATAATATATAGGTTTTGCTCTGTTATTAGCTATATCTTCTAAAGTATTTAAGTTATCCAAATGAAATAAGTGTTGTATTATTAAGAATTGAATACACTAAGCCTTTATGAAAAAATTTGATTTTAAAATAGTGTTTGTAATAGTATTTTCCCATATTTAAAGTGCAGGTCGTAAGCACTGCTATTTCATTGAACACAGCTGTATGTCATTTATACGAGTATTACAAAAGATATGTTTAATGTTAGTTGATTGCCAGCTGGAAGGGTATTAAAACAAGGGGAAAGACAGCAAATAAGAGGGGATCAAACCTCAAGGAGCGGTTCAAACATAATTTCAAGGATTTATGTCTTATTCAGGCGCTTTAAGGCAACCGAGAACGGTCAAAGCAGGCTTAACAGACTGAGGAAAACTCGAATAAAATTCGAAAACAGGAGGACAAGCCTGTTTCGAGCCGTTTTCAGCGGTTTGTTTTGATTTTCATTTTATAAACGAGTCGCTGATGGAGATGCGTCTGAGGTCAACTTTAATGAAAATGCATATGCGTGTAAAATGGGATAATTGACAGAATTCACATGTAGTCATAGTAGCAAAATGGTAGGTCTTATAAACTCTCTTATAAACCATTTGATTGGTTACTCTACTAAGTTCGTTAAGTTATAAAATTGCTATTAATTTAATAAATCTACCCAAATCTAATCGAATGCCTTTTAATTGGAGAATTATCTATAACCAATGATTTTGCAAATTTCACCATAAACTTCATTAATAAGGTCACATTCATCAGGTAACTATTACTTTTCTATGCCAAGTTGCAATCGTACGTTTCTACATGGCACAATTAAAGCCATTCAAAGTGGAACAGGTGTTTATCAAAATTTTAGTTTAGTTATCTATCAAATATTTGCTCGATTAATTTGATTTGGCGGTTTTTTCCTCGACCGCTACTAGACAGAGATATACGGGGGGAGCGTCACGAGACCATAATTTCGAGAGCAAGCGAAAATAAATCAGTCAGAATGTCTATCGGATTATATAATTGCGCTGCAATAGAACAGAATCGAATGATTCATTGGCCAAAACGTGGCGAGCGATTTGTTGTTCCTTTCGGTCCGTACACACTCATAGACCGCTCACATCAGAATTATATTTTATAGACGGCGTCCCAAGGTCGTTGCTTGACTTTCTGTGGAGGGGGAACGGAACGTTCGCAACGCTCTTCGCTTTCTGTGGTTCTCGATTATGTTCGTGTGTGTATTTCCTGTTTGAAATGTGATAATTTCTTTTGTATACGCGACTATAATTCGTTTTTTGCGATACTACTGTATTCCAGATCGAGAGATGGATACAACAAATAACCGGGCGTTGTCAACCTGTTCGTCTCTGCAGTCGAGTGAATTGTTTTCCCAAGTTAAAGATTTCATTAGACTTACAGACAACGACTGCTGAAGAATTAAAACTATTGAGATTTACAAATATAGCTCAAAATAGATCATATTATTGTGCGAAATTCAACTCTATGTTTATTTTTTCAGATTGAAGCTAGGAAACGCCAAACATGCGTCATAAGTTGGCAGGAGCTTTATTCCAACAGTTTGCCTCGAAACGATCTCTTGAAAGGGAAGAATGGAACCGAGGCGAGCCAAAGAAACCTGAAGCAGGAAGAAACACGTTTCTTCTGGCGGGGGAGCAAAGGTGGAACGGGCAGAATGAGTGGAACCAATCAAGCAAAGCAGTAAAGAGGACCAAACTCAAGGCGAGCGCAAATGAGGGCAGGGTAAAGCGTCAGCAAGGAAAAGTACACTATACCATGAACAAAAATATGTAAGATAGTTTAAAACAATGCTATCAAGTCAATCAAGTCATAATTCAAACAAATGTCCTACCAAACCCTTGGATTTCAAATAGTTTTAGGCTTTGGGTTTTCAACTTTCAATAAATCTCTTCCAGCTTAACAAGGTATTCTTTTAAATAATTAAGATACCATTCTTCTGTAGAAAAATAAGTAAATTGGGTTTTGTTCTTTATGAGTGCACAACACTTTTGCCACACAAATCAAATTATCCAAACAAACTGGAGCCACAGTCTCAGACCTCAGACGATGGCGGCAATTTTCGAGTGATTAGTCATCGTTCGAAGGTAGTTGGCAAAGCAAAATCGGCAGAGGAATTGTGGACCGGGAAGAGCCCCGGAGTTGGATCGTTGTCAGTCTTTGCTTCGCATTAGAATAGGTTTCTTGATGGCATTTTATTGGCTACACGGCAGCTTTCAAGTTGTCTTCTCGATTGAGAAACCTAGCTTGTACCTCTCCAGCGGGTTGGAGATGAAGCTAACGATGAAGCCGAATCAATAGGGGTCTGGTCTTGTAAGGCGTTTGTCTGGAGCCATGCGCCAATCAATTTTTATCGTTTTGCTTTAATTTGATGAGATTTTTATCGATTTCTCGTTGCCGAACCCAAGAAGATTCGAGCCGAGAGCAGAGCATGATCCCAACAGCCGCGAGCCGGCAGCTTCTACTTATTCATCAAGTTATTCTTTCTTCTTTGCATAAATTAATGGCTAATGGTCATAAATTTCGACCGGCTCGGACCCTGATGGTTGGAGGAGCTCCTTTGGCGTTGCTCTCGGGGATTTATTAGCTGACCTTCAGTGTTATAAATAAATAAACATGAAAATTCATTTATTCCCCGCATTCTGTTAACTCTGCGCTGGTTTTCTCGTTAATTGTGTGACTGGCTGACACAAGGGCCGAGTCTGTTGATGGTTCGTTGGCATACACAGAGTTATAATTAATGTTCGTTCTGATCTATAATGTGATGATAGCGATGAAAAATATCTATATTGAACGATTAGACAGCGATTTTACTGATCAAATTTAATATTTACTTCCTGTGTTCAATTAAAAACTATGCAAATACATTATATTTATCTAATATATGTGACTTTAAGATCCATTTTTAGGTAAATGAAGCCAGCTATACATTTAATCTGATTTATCAATCATTTTGGGCCGACTACCGGGGCACACATTCATACGTTCCTTTTTTGTCAGCAACAAAAGTTCAACTGCAGTCCAAAAATGCCTTCAATTGTTGCACAACCATCGGCAGCACAGCAGTGAGTTGCTGCAACTGCAACCAGCAACGAGCAGCAGCAACAACATTTGGGTAACATGTTTTTCGTCTTTTACTGTGGCCCCGCGTCACCTACCAAACGCCAACGGAAAAGTGCCGAGCCGAGCTTAGCCGAACCGAGCCAAGATATTGGCCAAAGCGATCATGTTTATATAGACACGTATAGACAAAACAAAAAGGGGCAACGGCAACTGGCAACTGGCAACATACAACGGCAAGCGAACAACCAGCGGCTGCACAGTTATTGCAATTGGTAAAGTTGCCAGTTGCAAAAATCAAACAAAATGGCACAACAGCGAGACGGCAACGACAGCGACAGGCAACTGCAACTGGCCAAAAACAGGAAAGAATTAACAAGTAGTTGCATAGGTTTAAATACTCTTTTAGAGCGTTTGCTTGAGCTTGAGCTATAAATTTAATAATCAAATATGTAAACTATAAAGTTCGTTGGGTTAATTTATTATAAAAGTTTTTAATTTTAAATTGATTAATACAAAAAAAATAAATTTAGTAATTTTAATAAAACACTGGTTAAGTGTTTAAAGCCCAAACTCCAGATTAAATACATTCAAGTTGCAGGTTCATCAGTAAACGTTGAAAATTGGATTCCTTTGATAAGAGGGTTGACTATCTTTACCTTTATAATAATATCTTTGCCCTTATCAATCAATAAAAGTTAGTTTAGTTGAAATATAAATATACATTTCATAAAATACATTTGATGCCTAGCTTAATAAGTTTAAGAAAAGTCTACATCGAAATAGAAATTCTGGAATCATAACTACGAATCATAAAAGAGTAAGTTGATTAAAAATGGTATATGACCATTGTTTTAATTTCTTTCCCCTTGTTCTTGGAGAGAGCAGAAGATGGCTTCTTTTTTTCTACAGCATTAGCTTTTCCTTCGTTTTCTGTAGTAGGTTTTTGGCGAGGTTACAACAAGGTAAACCTGCTGCCATGTTATTGTATCTTATAGCTTGATCTCCCGCCCCAGACAATGGGGCAAAGCAGAAAGTCTTCTCCTCTGTGCACGAGTCAGAATAAGCCAAGAATTATGGTGAGGAGGTCAATGTTGCAATTGTTAACTGCTAATTAGCAGTCAGAGTCAAAGCCAGCGGGGTTCTAGGGGGCAGCAGGCGGATGTCGAAGCTATTGAAGCTTGTAACGATTTATGTACTGAATGTGGGGGGGCGGCGAATGGGGCGATCGATGGCAGTTGGAACGCCCGAAGACATATCCGAGAACCGGTTAACAGCTGGCATGGCACCCAACTGACGTACGAACGAAAAATAGTTGAGTCGTTGCTGCCGCCGCCGTTGTGGCAGTTCAAGATCGACAAGAGATATGGCCAGACAAATTATAATCTCCATAGCGATGGAAGGAGTATTAAATATTAATATAATAGTTTGCTTTATTTTTCTCTTTTTGTATCAGAGATGATGATGTATTTGCGAATAGAGTATAAAAGTAATAGTTTTTGATGATACTACATATCATGAAGCTCAAGGAGAGTTATAAAAATCATCAAGGGATTTAAAATCTTATTACTAACATATTTTCTCTTGCACTACCCAGTTTATGGCATACTTTTAGATACCATTTTTAGAGATCTTAAAACCGTGGGCTTTATTTAAAACCCCCCTATATTTTAAATATGATTTATTAAAAACCGATTTAAAGTTTAAAAAACCAATGGCATGCATTACGCTGACTGTCGATTACAAATACGCAT
Source organism: Drosophila nikananu (assembly GCA_008042635.1). Lineage (NCBI taxonomy): Eukaryota > Metazoa > Arthropoda > Insecta > Diptera > Drosophilidae > Drosophila > Drosophila nikananu. The sequence goes on along the minus strand of VNJV01001142.1, from coordinate 35,045 downwards.
AATCATAAATTAGTTGCACGCCTTGAAAACCGCATTACCGCCACATTAACATCCCAATCCGCCGATCCGTCCTCGGGGAGATCTGCATCCCCTGGGCCGGCTGCCCACCCCCCCACACCTGCCTTTAACCTGAGTTATGACACCCAAAGCTGTAAATTAACATTTGAGGCCGCAAACACTTAAAAAGAGTTCAAGAACATAAACAAGCCCAGACGCGATGGACCAACCAACAGCCGCCGCAGCCAATCAACTTACAAAACTCGCGGTTAACCTTCAGAAAGAAGCGGGCAGAGGAACTCCAAAGCTGGCGAGGACCGCACATAAACCCAATTTACAAAATGAAAAGAAGGTAAGACTGCAGCCAGCGGAAAAAAAGAACAGCCAATAAACACAAAAACCGCAAGCCGACGTAGTCAAAATAATAATGAGCCCAACATTTAAAATGCTTTATGAGACAACCGCTTCTGCAGCTCCTCGAAAGCCCGAACTTCGGTCCCAGTCCCAATCTTAGGTCCCAAGACCAAGCTCAGCCTCATCAGTAGAATTGGCAGCACCTACGGGGCAAGACTCTGTCTCTGGCGAGTCTTCGATTTTTCTGGGTCAAGCCACACGCGAAAGCAGAAAGAGCGGAGACTCGTCAGAAGAAATGTGTGGTAGAGTTCAAAACGTGCCTGGGCCATATTGTTAAGAGACTTGCCTCTGCCCCTGCCCCCATCCTCCCCAGAAACACTCCCTGATCGGGCCCTGTTCTGCTCTCCTTTTTCTTGGGCTCGATTCATTGTAGCCAAAGTCGATTTCCGGTGGCATGCACTCGAGGAAAAATCTATCAAACATTATATGTATTTAAAGTTATTTTTCGAGCACCTCTATTTTTAATAAATTCATAATTTGTTGAACAAGAATCTATGGTGAAGAAAAGTTTGTTGCCAAAGGTTTAGCAAAAAAATAGGTAATATTTGTTTACAAAATATTGTTTAAAAATGTATTAGTATGAATAAATTTGCTATAATGGCGGCCTTAAAACTGCCACTTATTTTGATTTGAACAATTGAACTCCTCCATTTACATTTTGCTGTTTAATTTGTATTAGACTTTGTTTCAGTGCAATTTGGTTCTCCCCGATCCGTTTCTCTTCGAGCCATTCGCTGCAATTGCACTCCAAGCGGGTGACTCAGCCCAAGTTGGGGTCCGAACTCGAGCCCCCGCCATATGAAAGTAGTTCAAGTGACCAGCGGCGCCGTTACATTTCACTGCTTATGAATTGAAGTGGCCCGGCCAGTCACTTCCCCCTGTCGTTCCCCTTCGTAGCTGCCCTCCCCCGGGTGCCACAGATTGGGGCGTTAATTAAATTGTTTTGATTTCAGGGGCTCGAAAGGCCTTTTTCGCGGTGAGTGCCGTGGGCTTTGGGGAGCAAGGCCTCAAGTGTGACGGCTGGTGGGAGATTTCTTCTCTTGAATGGAGAGCTACTTGCTGAGATACAAAATTAAATCGTAGATTCATTTATAAAGCTAGTTATTTTTGAGGAAAAGTATTAGAACTTCGTTTCAAATATGAATTAAAAGAGAAAACCTTATATTAATAATTTGTAGGAATTTATTTTAAATCAAATTTAACAACTTATTAATTAATTTAACCCTACTCACCATTTCAAAATTAAATCACGGTAGTCCAATTAGTCGTTACGTTCAGTCTAATAAGTGTTTAATGGTTTTTCCCTAAATATGAGTTGCCGTTTTTGACAAAACTTTAGTGTGCAGTTCCAGTTGGGATTTTAGTTGTTGGTTGGGTTTTTTATTTATATTTTTTTTGTAATCTAGTTTGTCACATTTTTATTGCGGGAATTCGCTGGGTCTTCATGTCAATCAGCGTTTGACTTTGACTCTCCTTAGCCTTTCGCTTGGGGACGATGGCGAATGGGGAAATATTGCACTTGAATTTTTCACCTGTGAATTAATAACGGTAAATTACTCATCATTCCGAAACCGTGTACAGACGCACTTGTATGGGTTAAGAACGGCAACGGACGCGGCAGCGAAAATGGACAATAAAATATAAAAACAAAGTGCAGCCGCGAAAGGAACGACGACGAAACTTGTTGGAGCTGCAAACGCGGAAGCTGTTGTTGCAGGCAAAGCGAAACCAGAAAAACTCTTCTGCACATACAGTCCAATCAGAACCGACACTCTCGCACACCAGCACACACTCGACACACACACGCACCGTGTTCTGTTTTGCACTTGCCTTTCTGCTTTCTTCGAGAGCCGAGCCGCTTGGGTTTTATTTTACACGACAGCGGCGCTCTTGTTGCGTTTTTCCTCACCTTTTGCAGAGTTTATTGACATTTTCAGCGTCGCTTTGTGCTCTGCTTTCTTCGTGCGAGCGAGCGAGCCAGAGAACGAGTGTGCGCTCCCTCTCTCTAGTAAAGTGCGCTCTTCCGCTCTGCTCTCTCACTCTCTCGTTCTCTCCCTCGCTCAACACTTGCTTTTTTGTTTACAATGGAGTACTCACACACTCGCACCCGCGTGTGCACACACGCACAGAATAACCTTCAATTTTATCTTATTGCGCGCTCTCTTCATTCGCTATTCTTTTGCCTTGCACGAGTAATAACATTAGCTTTGGTTCGGTTTTCACATGCAGCTTTCATTTAATTTATGCCTTTATGCATTTTATTCTGCGTATTTCTCCATATTCCCCACCAAAAAGCACTCACACACTCACATGCCCCCCACACACTAACACTGGCAGCAACGAACGACCTTTGCGGTGCGAGCGAGATAGCTTGTCACGAAAATTTTGACGTTGCTCTCCCGATTTTGCTGACTGAGAAAAGATTTGGAAATTCGGATTTTGTTTTTATTATGCACAGCCTCAATTACACCAAAACTGTCGGCGAATCCGCGGTTTTTGAATACTCATTATTCGCTCTTAGCGCAACATTTGCTATGTTGTTAATTGCGATGGATTGCCCATAACAAACGTTTGTTTACAAAATCTATCAGCATCTAAAATGCATAAAAATCTATTATTTATTTAATTTTTATAGCTTGCGATGGCAGTTTGATTTGCTTTAAGTTATTCTTATTTTTTAGATATCCGTTACACTGTTCAAAACTCACGCCACGAATAAATCGGATCGCAGATCTGTCGTGTACCGAGGGTATTTTTTGTTAATTTTCAGCGAAGCACCGCCCACGAACCGCGTCTGGCAAACATTTTTGAATAAACATGTTTGAACAAGGTAGAGCAGGGAAAAAACCGATTAACGAATCGATTCATCGATTTCAGTTTTGGGAATCGATTTAAATCGAAAATCGAGTGTTCCCCAGCTCTAGCCAGAGTGCCAAAGTAGCCTATTCCCCGTCAAATTTGTTTTTTTTAAATTAATTTAATTTTTTTTTAATTCAGATGCGTGAAAAAATTTAGAATAAATTAAAAATATAATATTATTTTCCGCTATTTTCAGCTTATCTTAAAATTGCAATCATTGCTAAATTTGTATTTATCATCGGTCACCCAGGCGGATACGCGACGCCAAATTTCGAACACGGCCACCCAGGCGTATAAGCAACGGCCCTAGCTACGTCACTATCAAAGCATAAAAAAGCTCATAAATGAGTGCGAGTGAGATATGAGATTGAGTGAGTGCAGATTTCAGTTCACCATTCTGTTAAGAATTCTCGGTCACTCTCATGTTAATTTTCCCATATAAAATTCTGTTAAAAATTCTACTAAGAATTCTCTGTCACGCTCATGTTAAATTCGTGGTGAAGAAATCGAATATGTTAGTTGTTGATAATATATAAAAATATCAATAGATCGATATTTTTCTAAAGATGGTATATTTCTTTCACGATTTTTTGTTAGTTGTTGACAGTGATGCCAATTTGGCTTTTGCGGACAGATCTGCCCTGTTTTTAACCGCTTCATCCCGAAAAAAAGTCAAACATCCTCTATCCGGAAATCTGTCCTTTTTTAAATTTATTCGTCCGGACAAATTTTAGACTAAATTTATATTATTTTATTTAGTTTAAAATTGATTTTTTACATTATTTGGCACAAGTTTAATAAAAAGTTGTTGATGAGACATTAAAGCAACTTTAGACTAAATAAAAATGAAAAAATTGTTTTTTTTTTTTAAATTTTCAACCTTTTTTCCCTGTTTTTTTTTCAAATTTGTCCTGGTTTTGCCAAAGAGTATTGGCGCACTGGTTGTTCATAATATATATCAAAATATCAATATATCGATATTTTTTCTTAAAATGATATATTTCTATCACTATATTTCTATCGCTGCCAAATTTTGAGAATCGGTACGCATTCTCTCCAACACGACACCTGGTCACACTCATAAGAATTAACCACAACATTTACCATGGTTCCGAACTCCGCTGAATTCTTGAGCTAAACAAAATCCGTTAAATTTAAAAAGTGACTGGTTTATTTTGTGAAATGCATTAAGTTGTTTTTAAACTCACAATTAGTCTCCTCCTATTATACATTTTAGGCTATTCTTTACTAGGTCAATTTTTATAACGCATCTAACATACATATTTAGTATTTCACATTCAAAATATTACTGTGCGCAAAATTTTAATCAGCTCATGACTATTTATGTAGCTATCTATTTCGAGACATGCTCCTAAATTGTTTTTTAGCTTCCATTTTACACATAACTTAATCATCCTTATGTTCCGGAAATAGCCAAACTGGGTCAGGTCTTTTAAAGTCAATCATTTAGTTTTATTTCTGCGAAATAGCGTCACAAATAAAGACATTTATAACTCGGCTCGGAAAAGCTCGCTTCCGATGGCCAAAAGCTCGACCGTTTAAGCTTGTCCCGCCGTTTGTGGTAAGCAAACCGACTGGCTAATTAAAGTCAAACATATTGGCTTGGCCGACGGTTTTACATTATTTATTGGGAAACATTTCGGATGATAAATGGCGCATATATGCAAATGTGCAAAGCCTGCAATCCATATGTTAATTTTTTCTTTTTAATCATCCTTAAGATTAACAAAAGCATTCTGGGCGCACAGCCATCGAAATTGACTTATGTTTTTAGTAGATACTTTGGTTTTATTTTTGTTTCATTGAATATGGTTAGCTAATTGGTTAATTAAGTGAGACCTGAGGGCAAAAGGCATCCGAGAAAATACATTTTTATGCAAGCCATGCTCATCTTTGTCGAATTCGATGCTGGTTGTTGCTGTGTGAACCTTTTAAATGGCATAATTAAAACGGATTACGCCTCTTGTGCCGGGCCATCTGTCTCTGCTTTTTGCAAAAAATAATATAAATAAAAATAACCAAATATATAGGTATTTATATGGGAGTTAGATGATATTCGATACTCTTAAAGTAGGCTAAGCAAATTCGCGACACCTTATGAATTGATTTCGTTTAGAGTAAGATATGCTTTCAGCTGATGCATTTATGCATTAAAAATTTACCAATATGCAGGGGCTTCGATTAGCTTTAAACAACAATAAACAAAGCGCAGACACTTTGTCGCTGCTGCTGGGGAAGGTCGAATACACAACAAAAAACTAAATGTATTATAAAGTAAATTGTATCTGTGACACATCAATACGATATTTCGAAAATCTTATAATCGATTTTTAAGCAGATTAAGAGGCTAATAATAAGATGCAACTTGAATAAATATCATATAATTGTATTTTTATTAATTATCAAATGATAAATACTTCAATTCAATGAATACAATGGATTAATAAATATGCAAATTTGAGCAATTTGTTTTTTCTGCATATATTTGTGAATAAAAAAAACAAATTTAAAATCGATCTTCTTTAATTAGTCTACTTTGGCTTCTGATTTCTGATTAGGCTTAAATTATATTATCTAGTGTGTTCCAAAATCTTTCAGATGATTTTTTTACACCCTCTTATCTATTAAAATTTATAAATTATTAAATTTTTTTCTCAGTTCATATTGACATCGATACAATACCTAAACAAGGTGTTGACGAGCGGAAAAAGTGCCACCTCATGATTGGGCAAAAAAGATGGCAAAAGTGGCCAGCGGCCCAGACAAAACCCCTCAAAATATATTGGTAGTTAATGTGGCCCTTAAGACCACAATTAAACGCTCAGCTTCGGGGGCTTTACACGGGGCCGGACCCTAAATAATATTCAAATTAATTAAGCCACCGCGGACGTCTCTCTGTTTGGCTTTTTCATTTCGTTTTCATTAGTTACAAGTTCACTGAGGCTAAGCCGAGCCGGGCATCCTTGAGCCGGACAAGCTGCGCTTGGCCGAGCGTGTAGTTTGGCCATTAGCACCGGCTAATAGTCAAACAAGACGAATTTCCTCAAGCCAGCCGAATATGTGAGAAGTACCTCGATCAACTGACCCCTGACCTTAGCCGGCGGCCCTTAGAGCGGCGTGTGTGTGTGTGCGGTGTGTGTGTCCAGTGGCCGACCTGCCCCCGCATCCGAATGTAAATGCAAATGCGTGTTGGCGTGTCCCGTGCCCATCTGCTCGGCTGCCGTGCCGCTGCCCTATTGACATTGCAAAACCCATCCAAATCTTCCGATAGCGGCGCGATCGGTAAGCGGTAACCGGCCACGCAGGCGCACACGCCAGGTGAGAAGGTGAGAGCGCCGGCTTTAACCCTGCATTGGGCCAAAGCGGCTACTTAGGCACGGTTTATTCTGGGAATTATTGCAAACTGTGTGCTAATCAGTCATACATGATACTAATAACCCACCAAAAACCACAAAAATAATCAAAAACTATAGTTTAAATACATTGATTGCATGCCTTTTTGTCATGGAAGTAACTTAACTTAACTTATCTCAACAAAAAAGAATAACAGAGTGCTGTTAAGCATCTGATTAATCTCGAAAAGCGCAAGCAAACACTCAAAACAATTTTAATGCATTTTCTTTCTTTAGTTAATTAGTTAATTATCTGTAACAATATTGACAGGCAGTCGAGGTCCCTTTAAATATTAGCTCTTGATCCTTTAGACAAACGAAGTAAATAAATTGTCCATAACTATCAGTTTTAGGTAGAGTTCTTGCGCTTTTCAGCACATTTGGGTAATTAACAGCTCTCTGTTATTAATTGGGTAAGAAATGTTGCTGTTTTTATTTAATTGGATACCTTTGTATACTCCTATAATAAATATTAACATCAAATCATATATTCTCTTAAAAAATAAATTAATTTGTGAGTTGTAAGCTTGAGGCTATCACAGAGTCCCCCCGTCCAAGGCAGGGTTAATGGTCGGCGCTGTGCTCTGCTCATAGCTGCCTGCCTTAACTTTGACAGGCAGAAGCAGAAGACCCTCGGCGAAGACCTAACCGAACCCGGCTTTTCGTATAAAAGTGCCGGCCCATCTGCAGTTGGTCATCATTCAGCTTCAGCGTCTTGCGACCCGAGCTTACCAAAGCAAATCCAACGAACTTCGTAGCCCAGCGCCAACAAATCAACAACAATGGTGAGTACCTGGGCCTGGCCATCCCCACTGGCCATCACCACTGGCCATCACCACTGGCAGCGGTTCTCAGTTCGACCCGGCGGCACATCGATCAAGATAGCCGCCGACCTCGACCGCCGTCGCCGCTGCTTACCTTCGCCTGTCTAGCATCCCGTTCCCGTTCACTAATCGATATCCGTGCCTTTCAGAAACTCTTCGTCTTCGCTGTGTGCGCCATCGCCGTGGCCTCCGCCGATGTGTCCCACCTCAACCTGGGCGGCAGTGGCTACAACTACAACAAGCCCACGCCGACCTTCAACATCCCGTCGGCTCCAGCTCCGGTTTACTCCGCTCCAGCTCCGGCTCCTGTGTACTCCGCCCCTGCCCCCGCTCCAGTCTACTCTGCACCAGCCCCCGCTCCAGTGTACAGTGCTCCTGCCCCCGCTCCAGTCTACAGTGCTCCTGCCCCAGCTCCAGTCTACTCGGCACCAGCACCAGCTCCTGAGTACCTGCCCCCTGTCCAGGACATCCCAGCTCCTGCCCCAGCTCCAGTTTACTCTGCTCCTGCCCCAGCTCCAGTCTACTCTGCACCTGCTCCGGCTCCAGTTTACTCTGCCCCTGCCCCAGCTCCTGAGTACCTGCCTCCTGTCCAGGACATCCCAGCTCCAGCCCCAGCTCCAGTCTACTCGGCTCCTGCCCCAGCTCCAGTTTACTCTGCTCCCGCTCCTGCTCCAGTCTTCTCTGCTCCCGCTCCTGCTCCAGTCTACTCTGCTCCTGCTCCAGCTCCAGCTAACGAGTACCTGCCCCCCGTCCAGGACATCCCTGCCCCAGCTCCAGTCTACTCTGCTCCAGCCCCCGCTCCAGTTTACTCTGCTCCTGCCCCAGCTCCAGTCTACTCTGCTCCTGCTCCGGCTCCAGTTTACTCTGCCCCTGCCCCAGCTCCTGAGTACCTGCCCCCTGTCCACGATATCCCTGCCCCAGCACCAGCTCCAGTCTACTCTGCCCCTGCCCCAGCTCCCGTTTACTCCGCACCAGCTCCAGCTCCCGTGTACTCTGCCCCCGCACCAGCACCCGTGGAGTCCGGCTACCAGTACAACGTGCCCGCCAAGCGCTTCCGCTTCTAAGTGGGCCAGGCCAGCAGGTGACCCCCAGTGAGAGCCACTGCCATTCGGCGCGAGGACGGCTTGTTAAATTAACAAGCGGACACCGCGCCCATTGTTGTTGAATATTTGTTGTTACGCAAAGTTCCCGTTGAGATTTTAGCTAATAAATAAACATAAAAAAATTATTAAAATGTAAACACAAGAGGCCGTTAATTGCAAGTGGATCGCTGCGGCGATCGTCTCGCTCAGGTGTTGCGCGATCCCGGCGTCTGTCGTCGTCTGCCTTTAGATATTTAAATGCAGCGCCATAAAGTCGTCGGGTGAAAGGGCGACATTGGCGAATTCGCATAACAGTTGGCCGAAAAATTGGTCCAACTCCGAGGCAGATTATACAAAGGTGTCCCCAGGTGTAGGCCATAATACAGCGTTGGCCAACCTTTCGCCAAGAGGGTCCATTCAGTTCACACTTATCGCATACATATAAATATGTATGAACAGGCGCAAAATCTGCCGACTTGGCCATCTGAAGATCAGTTGAGAGATCTTCAAGTCCTCAAGTTCAATGGGTGTTAAAAGTTTTCTGGGAATTTGGTTGAAAAACAAGAAAGTCTGTCGAATATTGAATGCTCTAGCATTAAATAAGAATGGGATTGTTTCTATATGAGCTAAAAAATAATATTCTTTCCCTTTATTAAATAACTTTAAAACTCTGCTCAAATTGTAAGAAAAGATGTAGACGTAAAACTTTTTTAAAAATAAATATGAGATGAGATAAGATATTAATAGATATAGTCCCAAGACGATTACAAAATTGCGAAATATTTGTAAACACTCTAAGAAACATTATAAATCCGAGATCATTGACTGAAATCCCATTAAATTTTAGCAAATGAACCTTGAAAAAAGCTTTTGGTGAACGATAAAGAAGCTAAAACCATTTATGTACACTTTCCACCCGTTTTTGATCCAGTAGGCGATGTTCTTTTGAATTGCTTAGTAAAAAATCATCAAAGGCTTTGAAAACAATCCATCCTCAAAATATTCAAAAACTTCAAATGTTTTTTATCGTTTCTAGATCTCGATTATTTTTACTTGTCTAGATCAGCTTGACTGGTGATATTGATTAAGAAAAATTATGCTTACTGACATTGCTGACAAACTTCGGATCAAAACTATTTTGAATACTGGATATGTTATCCATTATTTGCCAATTGGTAAGTTGCAGTTTGGAATTTTTTTTGAAGGTCATAGCTATCTTTAGTTAATATCTACTACAATTTCGCAATGAATTGGAATTCATTTAGCACACGGAATCCGTTGACTGCATTTACTATTTGGCAATGAATGGGGGTTTCATTTAGCACTTAGCGTTTACTGCACTATTTGCAATTCTACTTATCGATCATCGCCAAAGTAAAGTTGTCAATGAACTAACAATTAAGTAAGGTTAAAATGGCAATCAGACTATTTAATGTTTCTGTTTCAATTCCTGAAAGAAGGGAACAAACCATCTATCAATAAACTATATTGAACTCTCCTATGGTTATGAACGTATAAAATGTATTTAACTGCTTCGTATATTGCTAATTCGAACACCAAGAAGCATTTATTGCTAATAATGAGTGTTTTGCGATTTAATTTGCCGTTAAATTCAACAACTTACCAGAGCAGCTGATCTGAATAAACATTATGCAAATGCCTATCATTAAATCATATGCAAATGAAACTATTTAAGCATAAGCATATTGCCAACTGCTGCTGCTGAAATTTTCATAAGTAGTTTTCACTTTTTTGGCAAACATTTGGGTTTGCAAATTTTAGATTCAACTTTCTTATAACCTTCACCTGAAACACACACTAAAGGCTTTTGCAGAGGCTACTTAAATTTGAATATTTTGAATAAATAAGCTTTACCCTTTCTTTGCTTAGCTTGAATATATTTTACTTCTTTTATTTATCACTTTAAAATCGCATTCCTTAGCCCCTAAAAAATATTAAACTTTTGTGCTACAACATAACCATTTGACTTATTTCGTTGCCCACCTTGCTTGTGCAGAAAATTTCTATAAATATATTCAATTAAAACACATTCAATTTGTAATATTTGCAACTAATGATAAATATATTTATTATCAATATATATATATATGTGTTTTGCCCATCTTTGATCTTAGTATACCACTTGCATTATGTTATAATGGTTTATAGGTAGGTTTAACTTGTTGTAATATGCCCTGCATGCTCATATTCCAATTGCTTAGTTGGGTTTATTACTCGAACTATCGTTAGTGTACATTGCATTATGTTTAGGGTATTATTATTCGTTTACTCGGTGTTATTATAGTTTAGTACTCATTAATGGTATGTATCATAGATTACTTATGCGTCTTTCGCTACAACTCCCATTAAATATACATCTAAAATTAGAATACTAAAAGTAGTTGATGTTTTGCTTTAGCTAATCAGAACTCTAAGAGCACAGAAAGTTATGGGATAGGTTAATAAATTAATTATTTAAAGTGGAGAGTGTCGTGGGTCAAACAAAATTTCTATACAACACAAACAATCAAATCAGCTCATAAGATTATCATACAACGTAGTATAATTCCACTTGCCTTATCAAACTATACAAAGTTCTCAAATAGATTTTCCTTCTAAATTGCTTTGCGGGAGTAAATTTCTGATAAGTGGCCTGAAGCAGGATATTAAGCTCCGCCCTACAGAGGGCATTGCAATCTCCGGACATCGGTTTTCAGCGATTTTTGTAAGTTGTCCAAGGACTACCCGTTGCCCCTACACTTACAGTACTCTTTAGTCCCTACTTACAGATATCAGCTACTACATATATTTACATATTTCTTCCCTTAGGCGCCCGCCGGCGTTTGTTATGTGTCATAATCGTCCTGCTGCGAACTAAAGTAGCTCACCAAGCCACTAAACTCGCCCACGGCCGTGCCACCCGTGGCAGCTGGCGGCGCTGTGGTGTCATGAGCCGATCCCGAATCATCTTCGGCAATGGTCGCCGGTGAATTTGTGGCTCCGGCTGCTCTTGATCCCTCGCCCCCTACAGCTGGCGGGGATTTGCTGATGGGGTAGGCCCCCAAGGTGGTTAGCTTCTTGCTCGTTATCACGGAAGCAGCTGCAGCTGTTGGTTTGTCGGTGATTAAGGGTGCTGCCGGTGCTGGCGCCGCAGGTGGCAGAACTGGTGCACTCTGAGGCGGGTGTCCTGACGGCGGGGGTGCTTTGCCTGCACGCGTCAAAGCGGACACCGAGTGGTTAGTGGGCGTCGCCAGCGGCGGAACACTAACGATCACCGAATTGGGAGGTGCTTGGGAAGGCGGCGTGGTCAGTGGCGGCGGCGGGGGATAGTAGCCATAGGGAGGATATCCGCCTAAAAGTGAGAAAAAGAATGTTAATTTATTGTACTTAAAATATTTACTGATTACGTATATCGATAGCCTTCGATAAATGACAGAAAATAAAGATAGATTGTATTGATATTAGACGCTAAAAATTATATTTTTTTAACGTTGTACCAATAAAATCGATATATAATTGAAATAACATAAAAACTTTGGAATAATTCTGGATTATATCTATAAATTGTACTCTAAAATTTAAAAATTACGATATTTTCGATATTGAGCGCGATACTTTTTCGATATACTACATTTATCGGTCTTTGAATTTCTATATATCACAATCTCCCAAAATTGATCACTTACGTGCTCCAGCCGAAAAGTCCACCGATCCCGGTCGCATATTACCAGGTCCTGGAGGTCCTCCTGGCGGTCCTCCTCCCACACGGGGTGGATAGTTGGGATTGCCATAAATAGGTGGCGCCCTGCTAGATGATTTACAGGTCAAACAAATTCTCATACTACATGAATTTCGCTCACTTACCTATAAGGATTCAAGTGGGGTGATGCATGACGTGCTGGTGGTGGTCCGGAGCCATAGGCACCTCCCATGGGTGGTCCGGGAGGACCGCCGTGGTGCTCCGCACCATGGAGGTACGGTGGACGCGCATTCGGCGCTCCTCCACCGCTGGCCGTCGATGTCGGCGGTCCGGATCCCCGCAGTGGCGGCGGAGGTCCATAGGTGGGGCGGAGGGCTGAGTGTGGTAGCGGAAGACCAGGCGGTAGTTGTGGGCGCAGAAGGTGGCGCGGCGGTCCAGGCGATGACGATGGAGAGCGGGATCCAGCGGAGGCAGCGGAAACAGGTGGCGGTTGTCCGGCCACTTGGCTATAGAAGCGGGCCAACTCCGCGCTGCTGGGATACATGCCGGCAGGCGGACCGTGGCCGTGTTGTCCGTGTCCACGTCCATGAGGCAGGGGCAGGTGGGCCGGCATCCGGGTGATCACAGAGGCCTGCGAGGCGTTTGGAGCGCCAGGGAGAGCATTAGGGGCATCCTCGTGCGGCTTAAAAAGCGGCTGAGGCGGTCCCTTTGACTTTTCCGGCGCTGGAACTGTTGGCGCCGGAGCCCCCGATGAAGATGTGGCCGCAGTGACAGCTGCCGCCGTTTGTTGCTTCTGCAGCTGATCCCTGAGCGGTGTGACCTTTTTCCTTCTGCCCCGTGGCTTGGAGTCGGCTGTGGGATTTCCAGCCGCTGCGCCATCGGGCGGACGTACTGCCGCTGAGGCGGCCGCAGATTGCATTAGATGTGCCGCCGCCGCAGCTGATGGCATGGACATAACTAGCGGCAGATGCTGAGCCGTTGGGGGTCCGGGCGGATAGTTGGCCCGTCCCAATGGCTGTCCAAGCGGGGCGGACAAGGCGTTTTGCAGCAGCTGCATGGCTTGGGGAGGCGGGACCGCCTGCGACAGATGACGCTGCAGCATGGGATGCATCCCGTGTGGCGGTGGCTGTGGTGGCAGGAGCGAGGCTGGCGGATGTCCTTGACTGACGGACAGCGGGAACTGGTGGCGGAGCAGCGGCGGATGCATAGTGGGCATGGGCAAACGCTTGCGATGCGGCTCTTGCAGGCCCGAGGCACTGGGAGGCGGAACAGCGGCCTCGGGAGGCGCTCTGCTCGCTTGCTTGGACTTGGAGGGCGTGGTACGCAACACCTCCTCGGCTCCAGGTAACTCGCGGGCTGCCACAGCGGCACTAAACTGTTCCTCCTCCTCCACCATGCGTGCGATCGCATCCCCGATGTCCTCGGGTAAGTCATCAGGTAGCTCCGCATCGTCCAGCTCCGATTCATCCACATCATCTAGATCGCCGATAGTCTCGCCCTTGCGCTGCAGGTAGTCGATGTCCAGCACCTTTGCCTGCCGAATCACCGAGAGCGGCACAGTGGATAGCGAGTCGCCGCCGGCGCCAGCAGCCTTGCCGGGCGTGCGCTTCTCCGGACCAGTTCCACCAGCTCCTGACTTGATGGGCGTTAGCCGGGGAGTGGCTGCCAGCTTGGCGCCCTCCGCATTCTTTTCGGCCAGCATTCGCTTGATCTCCTCCTGTCGCTGGATGAACTTCTGCCGCTCCTCGGGCGGTGTGTCAGGGCGGTGGACACCGGGTTTAATGCCGCCATCGGAGCTGTCGTCGTCTGTAAAGGTTTACATAGTTTAAATCATGCCTGAGAAGTCGTATTAATTTATTACTCACCCTCCTCAATGTAGGCGTAGCGACGGCCACGTGTGCGGGTGCGATCATCGGATGCAACACCCTCCTCCTCATCGGAGGAGGACGCTGCCTTCTTTTTCTTGGCCTTGCCTTTGCCTTTTCCCTTGCCCGACTGCGCCGCCGAGGATCCGCTCGACTTCAGGGGTTGGGAGCGTGGCTGTTTGCCGGAGCCCTTGCCCGATAGGGGTGCACCATCGCCGTCCTCGTCGTCCTCCTCATCCTCTTCCGGTTCGCTCTCGCTGATGTCGTCGTCGGAGTACTCCAGCCGCTTGACCTTCTTCGGTGGCTGGCTGGCGGGTTTCTTCAACTTGGGCGATTTCCTGGCTATTGCTGTCGAAGAACTCGATTTCTTAGCAGCCGCCGCCTTCTTCTTCTTCTTGGAGGGATGCCAGGCGCCGTCATCGCTTTCGGATGTTGTGTCGTCGCACAGATCGGCGCTGTCCACGTTCTCGGACAACTCCGAGCCGTTTTCGTCGTCATCGGTTTCCGTTTCCGTGTAGTCAGAGTCCTCCTTCTTCTTCTTCTTGCTGGACTTGGTGCTCCGCCGCTGCTGCACCTCCTCCTCACTCTCGTCGCTCTCCTCCACCACGAACTTGCGATCCTTGCGTCTCTCACGCGCCGCCCGTCTGGCCGCCTTCCTTTGCTTTTTCCCTCTGCCGGGTCGCCTGTAGACCTCCAGACTGGAGTCGGAATCCCCGGAACCGGACTGCGAGGTGTCCTCATCCGAGTAGCTTGATGTCTTGAAGTCCTCGTCGCTGCCATGATCCTCCTCGCTGCTCACATCCAAGGTGGTCAGTTTGCGGGGCTTCTTCTTGGCCGGCGGCTGCTTGGTGGACTTGTTGCTGCGCTTGAGGAGCACCTCGTCGTCGGAGGACGAGCTGCCACTGCCACTGGATTTTGATTTCTCCTTTTGCTTCTTCTCCTTCTCATTTTCGTTGTTAGCTTCACTTGCCGCTGGTGCGGACTCCGACAGTTCCTGATCCTCGCGACGCGCCTTCTCCTTGTCCGCCTCGATGATGGTGGAGATGTCCTTGCCGCGTCCAAGATTACCAGCACCGGCCACCTCGTCCATTTCCTTCTTTAGCGCCGAATTAATGAGGTCGTCGTACTCGTTGAGGCGATAGCTCACGTTGATCTGGCGACGTTTGCGCAGCTTGTAGATGGGCTCATCGTCCGAGTCCGAGAAGCTGCTGCTGCTGTCGCTGCTCGAGCCGGAACCAGATCCAGAACCGGACCCAGAGCCACTGCCCGCCGACTTGCCATTGCTGGAGGCGGACTCGTCTCCGCGGCGGCGCCTGGTGCCTCGCTTAGCTGCACGCCGATTGCTGCGTCCATCGCCCCTACGCCGCTTCACCTTGTCGGCCTTGTTGCACACCTCCTGATCCTCCTCCTCGTCGTCGTCATCGTCCTTGTCCCGCCTCTTGCCGTTATTGTCATTTGCCGCCAGGTTGGCGGCTGCCTCTCGATCCTGACGATCTCGCTCCGCCTGCTCCTCAGCCAGGCGTTTCTCTTGCTGCTTCTGGGCCACCAAGGCATCGAACTTCTGCAACTGGCTCTCGAGAGCGGTAATGAGCTGCTCCTGCTGGCAGGGCGGACAGTGCCAGTCGCCCTCGGGGATGTAAAAGAGCACTGGGGAGAGGCAGGAACAGTGGTAGCCCTTGTTGCAGGCGGGTGTGTCGCAGAGCAGTATCCATTCGGGATGGTCAGACTTGCCGCACTCCTGGCACGCCTCCTCCGCATCGTCTTCCTCCTCCTCGGCGTTCTCCTTGCGCACGGTGCGCGCCCGCTTCATGGGCACCACCTGCGACTCGTCCTCCAGTTCGGATTCGGGCGAAAATTCGTGGTCAGAGCGGAAGAGGGGTGAGCCGGGGTCTGTGTCGTAGTGCGGTGGCTCTTCCTCCTCCTCCTCGCTCTCTGGCTGCTCCTCGGAGTCTGAGGACCAGCCATCCTTGCCGGGACACTTCTTCTTCTTTTTGTTGCGAGCCTCTTCCTCCGCCGCCTCACTGGCCTCCGACTCGGATTCCTCGCCAGAGGGCTCTAGCACCGTGGGATCAGCCTCCTTCTCGGCCTTCTTCTTCTTCTTAAGCTCCTGCTTCATGGAGCGAAGAGCAACTTCTTCAAGTTTGCGGCGTTCTGCTTCCTCTTTGATCTTCTGCTGGGCAATGCGACGGGATTGGCGCACTGGGGTCTCGGAGTCAGTGGCTTCGATAATGTTGGTGGTGTCCACCTCACGCTTCTTGCGCGGACCTCGTCCCCGGCCCACCTTGGGCTTGGGCTCCTCTTTGGGTTCCTCCTTCACGGGCTCCTCTTCATCGGATGACTTCTCCTTTTCCGTTTTCGCCTTGGGTTCTTCCTTTTTCATTTCTGCCCGTGGTTTGACTGGTGTGTTTGTGGATTCCTCTTCCTGCTCCTTCTCTTCCTCCTCTTCGTCTTCGGATTCCTGCTTTACCTCTGATTTTACATCCGGCAGTGACTTTTCCTTGGCTCCACCGCGTGTTCTCTTGGGCTGTGGCAGCTCGGAGTACACAACAGCGGCTCCACCACGGCGGCCAGAGCGACGGGCCGCTGATCCCTCTGGAGGGGAGCCTTCTTCTTTGGCAGAAGGCGGCGATGAGTCCTTTGCGGGCAATGCCAGCGGATCCACCTCTGCCGTTTCAACCTCCTCCTCCTTGATGTCCTGCTCGTTGTTGCGCTTCAGCTTCTCGCAGACGCCAGAGGAAGAGGTTTCATTGGGCGCGACTTCTTTGGAGCTGGTCTCCTTGGCCTCTTCACTACTGCGACGCTTCCGATGCTGTGAGGGTTCAGGAACTCCAAGGGGAGCATTAGGATTTGTCGCTTCTGGCAGGGCATTATCGCTGTTCGTTCGCTTTCTGGGAATAGCCTCCTCCTCGCTGTCATCCCCCTGCCGCAGCTGGGTAAGTAGATTTTTCTTCAACGGTTTTGTCACCGGAGACTTTTTGGATGTGGAGGCAGGTGGTGAGACTTCTCTGGCTGGCGGCGGCGGAGGCGGAGTCTTTTCCTTCGTTACATTCTCCGAACTCGGCTCCACAGCTTCCTTTTCCAGCGCCCCCTTTTCCGGTGTCTTTTTCAGCTTCTTTTCTATAATTTCGGCAAGAGTGGGCTTTTGTTTAGTGTTGGGAGGCGTCGCCTTTTCCAGGTGCCTTTTCGGGGCTATGATCTTGCGACGACTGCGCGGGTCGTCCTCTCCGCTGGAAGATGTCGTCTCCTCGATCTGTGTCTTTTGAGCCTCTACTTTGCGCCTGACTTCCACGTTGGATGTTTTTGGGCGCATCTTAATGCGCTTGCCGCCCACATCCAGGTCGTCCAGAGCAGCATTGTCCTCATCCTGCAGCTGGCTTTGAGGCAACTCCTCTTCCTGCACTTCACTTTCGGAAGTGGAGTTTCTGGGAGCAGGCTGGCAGTCGTTCAGGCGACGCTTTCTATTCGGCGGTGCAGGTGCAGGAGTGGGTTTAGCCTCAATAGGTATCTCATCGGGTCTTGGATTGGATGCACTTTTCTCCATTGCTTTAGTGTTATCAATATTATCCTTAGAAATCAAGCCTTGGGTAACACTGGGACTTGGGTGCTGTGCATTTTTCTTTAGTTGTTCTTCCTCGGTGGAGGCACTATCAGTGGTGCTTGGAATTGATTTAGTCTGATCTCTAGCAAGATCGGATGCCGGTGCCTCGTCATTCACTAAGTTTACTGGCGCACTTTTAGTATAATTATCTGGAGACTTTGGCTTCAAGCTCTCTTGACTCTCTTTCTTGACACCGTCAGCAGTTTTTCCTAGAGTTTCTGGCTCAACACGATCTTTTCCTGATTCCTTAACCAGTTTTGTATCTTGAGTCTTGATTTCTGATTTAGTGGAACCATCATCTTCAGTGCTGGTATGTTCCGTTTTCGGTTCAGTTTGAGTTATATTTTGATTTTCCTTAGCCACTTCTTTTGCAGTCGAAACATTGTCATTGCTTAAGCTACTCCGCCTTGATTTACACTCAGCTTGCTCCTGATCAGCGTCCAAAAGTTTGTTCTCCTTGGCCAGTTTGCTTTCCTTTGGTACTGGGCCATTTTCTCTTTCGGTTTCTTGACTTAAAGATTCCTGGGGGCCTGGTTTTTCCGCAGAACGCTCAGCTTCTGCCTCAACCTGAAAAAAGTAAACAAAAATATACATGTAAGAACATAATTAAACTTGTTTAGGTGCTTCCTAAGCTCTTTTATATAAACAAATTATTTTTACCTGTATAGATGATGATTGTCCATCGATTTCTGATTTACTTTGCACAAATAAGTCCTTCTTTTTCGTGGCCAGGTCTTCTTTTGTATCGGTCGCTTTAGAGATTTCCGTATTCTTATCCTTAACATTGTTCTTTAATTCCTCTTGATCTGTATTTGCAGGTGACTTGGGTTCTTTGCTCCCTGTTTCTTCTGAGATTGTCGTTTCGTTAGTCACTTGGTCATCGGGCTTCTTTTCGCTGGATGCAACCGCAGCGGCAGTAGTCGATGGGCTCTCCTTGAGCTCGCTGCCGTTGCGCGGCGGAGTCTCCTCCCTCGAGTTTTGGATGTCTCCATTGGTCTTCTCCTCGCCGCTCAGGCTGTCGAAAATGCTGCGCTTCGCTTCTGGCTTAGTGTTTTGCTTCATGGGGCTTAGCTTAAGGCATCCAGGCTCGCCAAAGAAGAATGTGGCCTTGGGCTCGGACTTAGTCGAGGTAGTTTCTTCCGCGGGAGCTTCGTGTTGACCATTGCCCACAAGGCAATCGGCACCATTTCCTTGACTGGAGACGTAGAGCACAGGATCCTCGATGATTTCACTGAACTCGAGATTGTCCTCGTAGTTGAAGTTACTTGAAAGTAAATGGTAATCAGGAATAGCCTCGTTCTCGCGTCCCGATCCCTCGCCGCGGACCACCACAGTTGGCTCCTCGACAGCCTCGCCCACTTCATCGTCCTCATCGTCGTCATCCTCCTCAATATCAGCCGCCGCACTGTCGATGTCCTCCTCGTCCTCCTCCTCTTCGCCCTCGTCCAACTCGGAGTCCTCTTCCTCGTCGCCTTCTTCCTCTTCCTCGCCGGATTCACCTTCGTTTTCATCCTTGGTGCTCTCGTAACGACTGGGCTTCTTGATACGTTTGGTGTCCAGCAGCGTGGGTCGGTGCTTCTTGAGCTCCTCCTGCGATGCGGCTGTGGGACTGCTGTCTACGTCCTCGATGGAACGCTTTTTGGCCGGGGCTGGCGACGAACTGCCCCCCAGCTTGGCCTGACTGATGAGAAGGGGCTGAAGAGAGAGAAAATTATCTTAGCAGGTTTTCCACGGAAACGGGATTATAATAATGATAATCACCTTCACTCTCTTTGCCTTTTGCTCATCCTGCTCGGGAGACCGAAGTTTAATCTTCAAATTGGGCACTGTTTTAACGACTTCCGGCGCCTCCTCCTTTTGCTGTGGCTTCTGATCCTCCTCCTCCTCCTCTTCATCATCCTCTTCCTCTTCCCTTTCCACTGGAGGCGGTGGCTTGGCTGGACAGCTGTTGCTGCTACTGGTGTCCTCGTCGGCCTCACCAATGTCTTTGGAGGGCAGCACCACCTCATTGCCACGCAGCCTGGCGATGAGATTGACGAACTCGTCCCTGTTTGTGGCCACCACCTGCCAGATCTCCTCGTCCAGGTGCTCTTGGTAGATGCGTAGGTTGCAGTCTGAGTCCTGGGTCAGCCAGTAGGCGTGGCCCAGTCGATCCCGTCCAATGGGCTCCGATCGCAGAGTGTCGGCGTTCAGAGTAAGGATATGGGCACGAAACTTGGCATTGCGCTCGAACTGGCTTTCAAGGAGTTCCTAGGAGATAAGAGATCGGTGAGAAACTGCAAAATGAGGGGTAAACTAGTCATTCTTACTCGAAATATCCGCAACTTGACCTTCAGACTGGAGTTCTTGTAGCCAAAGCGCTCGATCTCCCAGGCATCCTGGACCGAGTAACCAAAACAGAACTTGCTGAGGGCCGACTCCCAGCTCTTCTCGTGGACAGTCTTCCGAGTCTTTCGCAGGAGCTTTATGTGCAGGTCTCTCAGCTCGGGAACTGCAAGGGTGGGAGTGTAAATTAATTAATTATTATATAAGTTTAGGTAACAAATGTTGAGATAAAATATAATATAAATGAATACAAACGTTTGTCAGGTAAAATGCTAAAAATTATTAGTTTTTATTTTATTTAGATCCCTAGAATAATGATCTACTAAAAATTATGTATAGATCGAATATTATGAATCTTTAGTTTATTTATTTTAAGTTTAGTTTATTTTTTTAATTAAAGAACATAGATTCATTAAGAAAGCTTTCTATTAAATACATTGTTTAAATAAATATGTGATAAAATCGGCTCGGTAAAATTTAAATATTTTACTTGATTAATAGCAATTTAATTTCAAAACTCTAAGTTTAGGAAAAATAATATTACGAATGGAATTCACAATATAAAATAATAATAGTTTATTCTACTACACTACATTTTAGAAATAAAAAAAATAAAAACAGTTTTCACGGTTTTGTTTGTGTTGTTGAAAATTCATTAAAAAAAATTCGCTCTTTACGAACTGCCTCTCTTTTTCTCTCACTCTTACCACCACAAAAAGACCGGAGAGAGCTCTCGGAGAGTCAAAATAGAGTCCCTCTCTCTCACTCTCTCACCTGGCAAGCCAATTGAAAACACTATTTTCCATGATTTTCATCTTTGCCCTGCCTTTAATATTTTTCTAATTTAACCCGATATAAGTACATTTTTTAACGCTTTCCACCGGCTTGCCACTCCAGCGTAATAGACCCACCTTCATCGTTTTTAGTCAGCCACTCCTGCAACTGTTTGAAATTCGGCAAGTTCAGGCCCAAGTCCTTGGCGAACTTCTGCAGGAAGGCACAAATCACCGCAAAGTCCGGATCGTTGGCGCACGTGTGGAGTGAGGAGCTGAGGGCGTCGTCGTCGTCCTTGCACTCCTCCGATATTGCCTCCGTGGGCAGCGGGATTTGGATTGGGTTTGGAATTGGAACTGTGGTCGCCGCAGCCGCAGCTGAGGACGCCGCCATTTTTCATGCGTCCCCGAGAACGGGAGAAAATTTTTCGTAGAGACACAAAAAGTTGTATACTACACTGAAAACACAGCACGATTGGCACTGAAAACACGCATCGTTTGTCCGAATTCTAAGCACTCTGCTTGCACAGCACTGCGGGCGCTCGATTGTGCATATTTCTGGGATCTGATCATGCGTTTTTACATTAAAAAATTGAAGTTTAATACAAAAGAAAAAGGCTTTATTTTTCTATTGTGACCTTCAGTGTGGCTGTGTTCGCGTTGCCTGAAAATACTAGGGTTGTTGATAATATATCAATATATCGATATGATTCTGAAGATGAATTATATTGCGATTTGTTGTTTTCCCAAATATAGAGATTGCGATATTTTAAGAAAATATTGTTTGATATCTTTTGCCCAAGCTGCAAGGGAAAAGCGATCCACTAGAAGAAAAAATGATTGTCGATTGCCAATTTACTTTAAAAATATATCATCCTTAGAAAAATATCGATATATTGGTATATCAACAACCCTAGTGCTTCTGTGTGTGTGTGTTTGGGGGGAATTTGTTGATAGATAGAACGAGAGAAAACAGAAAACAGTCGCAGAAAAACAACAAAGACGACCGACGCCAACAAAACGAATTTAATTTATCAGAAATCGACTCGAACACTTCGCTCTGCTCATCCGCCTGCGTAGTACTGTGTTTTTTGTGTTTCGCTCCCAGGGGACGGTGAAAAGTGCAATAAGATACATCGAGAAAAAGATAGATTGAGCCCAAAAGTAAAGCCAAAGGCCAGTGAAAGTGTATCCGAGATATAGAGATTAAAGTCAGCAAAGGCGGAGAAAACCCCCAGAAACCATGGCCACATATCAGCTGAACTTCAACCAGGACTTTACGTAAGTAGTAACAAATCTGGGCATCCTTGGGGCTCCAATCCAGGAAGGTCAACCGAGCGAAAAAAATAACAATTGAGATACAAAAATCGACACAAGCTAGACGAATAAACAAGGCAAAAACAGCTGCTGAGGATGAGATGGGGTGAACAAAGGGGGTGGTGTCTTGTTAATAGCTCAACTGTAACTGCCTGACATGTTTGCGGGTGTGTGTGTCTGTGTGTAGGTGAGCGTGAATTGCCGTCATTTGTTGTCTATGTGTATATAGTTTATTAGAACATGCAAACAAGCAGTTTCAATAACAATGACATGCCTACATATGTACATCTATTATGAAATACACTTTCGAGAAGTGGGGGGAGGGTGGGTGGTGGCAACCACATACACTGTCCAACAGGAAGCCCAAGGGGTAAAAAATTAACCAACACTGGTCGCACCAACAAACAAACATTCGAGTCCGCTCTCTTTGTTGGCCAGTGTCTTGAAGGCACCCACACACGCAAAACTGGCACACATTCGCGTGTATAATGCGCAACAGCTGACAGCGCGATTCGCCAATGCAAACAGCTTTATAAAGCTGCGGTGAGAATTATAGCATTCCATGCAAATAGAGTTTGTTTTCCTTTTTTTCTCTCACTTTTATATCGAAATTACCTGAATTCTTATAAAATCTTGTTTATTTATCTTGCAAAATAATAAGTAATATTATTAAAAAATTAAACAAATTTCATGTTGGGAATATTTAGTAGCTATCAATGTGACCCCTACTGTTTACACTCACAAACACCGCCTCAAATCTTAAGTTTAATTAAACCAGTTTCGCTTATGCATTGTTTTGATTATTTTCGCTCAGCTGATGTCATTTTTTCGTATTAACATTAACAGAAAGAGATGCAAATCTTAGCGTACCGTTACTTCAGGGCAAGTGTCATCTCCACACATGCTATCTCCCTCGCTCTTGAAAGCCAAATCGAAAAAAAAAAACAAAGCAAAAAGCAGCAAATATAATCAATATTTCCACTTATGGCGAAAATGGGGAAAAAAGAAGGCGATTGCAATAAAAAATGGGCAGCTGATGTACTCGCGTCATGGAGCGAAAGAGAACAAAGAAGCTTCTGGCAGCGATAGGCAGAGAGAGAGAGGGAAGCGGACGCTCTCTAATCAGAAACAAATCAATTAGCCCGGGCAGGTTAATGCACGCCAGAACGGTGAACATAACAAAAATAATCAAATCAAATATTATCAAACGATGCATTTCCTTTGACTTTTGCCCGAGCCTCCTCCCCTTCCCGCGCCCAAGGGGCTGGGCTTTCGATTGGACAGACCATAAGGCATAATTTGGGGAAACACGCGATGCAGCAGTGCAAAAAGTTGTATTGTGTTACTCATCTTATTCTTGTTATTTAAGTGCTAAATGGGTTTCTTTGTTCTGGTCTTAAAAAATGCATAAAAACAGTAATTATTTAAATAATGAATACGCATTTATTTGTAAAAAGCTTAAAATGCAATCACGTGACACAGAAATGCAGTACCGTAGCTATCGGCTAGTAGTAACAAAGGAAGTAAACATGAAGATGTAGAGAAGTATATTTCAACCAACTATTCTTATATAAACAAAGTTTAAAGGTACTAAGATACCAATTTGTATCTTAAGATACAAGATCTTAGTATCTTAACATGTTTTTTGTTTTTATTAAATTATACAAAAATTAAGATAAGATTTTGTTGATTTGTTTTTCGATGCGTCATTTTTACAAATTACAAAACAACTGCGATTGTTTACAAACAAAGTTAAGAATTTAAAACGGAAAAACAAAGTGAAAACATTTTTGTTTACTTTGTTTACTATGATTAATTTATAAATGTATTCTGCAGGTTTCTGGTAAATTTATTTGCATAATGCTTACAAATCTAATTTCTACTTATTACAAGTATAAATATCTGTTTTTAAACCTAATAATTTATTAGCAGTATCTAAGGAATTACACTTCATGAGGTCACATCCTTAATTATTAACCAGAATCGTAGTCAATATTCTGTATGCGTCATACTATTATGGTTTTTTCTTAATCACTGCGTTTGTTTACTAACAAACCACGCAAAAAATAAAGCCTCCAAACGGCAACAACACAGCTGGCAAGGGGAGACCTCAGAGCGCTATCGCATAACAAGGGGCCAAGTAACCTTGGGCCCCATTTTAGCGACGGCTACGTCTGCGGCGTCGGGAAACTAGTTTCGATTTCATGAGCAAAAAATATTCATTTAAAACTACAAAATATGTAGCTGTAGCCACACGTGTTGCGCTCTCAGAGTGCGATAATGCTGGCTAGGGCGTGCTTAGCAGGCCAATTATGTGCGAAAAACAAGACCCAAACACTGGGGAATCATCAAAACCGGTTTCAAATGTGGCGCTCAGGAGTACCAATCAGACTCCAGCCGTCTGGCAACGCTGCAGCTGCATACCGAAAGTACGGCCACACTCGCGAAAAATACCAAAGCGACAACAAGAACAACAAATGCGCTGACATTGAAAAATCGAGAATTAAAAAAAGGAAAATAACAACTAATTTCTGCAATTAGAGCGCAGAATTGCATGGCGAAAAATCGATTTGCAGAGCAGCAGCGATGGAGCAGCGGGCTAACTTCCTGGCACTAACCCTTCTGGACGCCTTAGAGGACGAGAACGAAGCGGACATCATGTCCATGCTGGAGCGGAACACCATTAACGCTGGCATCGTGCCCTGCGAGCGGGGACTGGCCCCGCTGCACTACGTCTGCGGCATGCGGAACTCCGAGCTGGCCCGCCGCATCCTGGAACGCTTCCTCGAGTGCCCCGACCTCGACGTGGACTCGCTTTGCGACGGCAAGACCACGGCCCTGCACATCGCGAGCATCTATGGACGCGAGGAGTTGGTTAGGATGCTGCTGGAGCGAGGGGCCCGCGCCGACCTGGCCGACGAGGAGAATAAGATGCCCGTGCACTATGCCATCGAGGAGTGCCACTTTGAGGTGCTGCAGCTGCTGCGGGACCACATCTTTCGCGAGAAACAGCGCCTGAAGAGTCAGCGCCAGCGGCTGCAGCCCAGCGATGCATTGACCCCCAACCAGCTGAAATATAACCATGACACAACGTCGCCGTACTACATCAACATCACCCACAGGCGCCATCGGCCGCAGCCCAAGTTTCCGGATGTAGCCGGAATTCCCCCATTGGCGGACGAGGAGTCTGTTAACCTGTTCGCTCTGACCGAGGCCCATCTCACGCAGCTCATCCAGAGCCAGCGGGAGACGGCCCCGCACGAGGATCCAGACTATCCCAAGCAGCGATCGCTTATCGAAAGCTGGCGCGAGAAGGTGGAGCGCTCGCGTGCCCGCCAATCGCTGCTGCATCAGTACGACGAACATGTGGAGGCGCTTGTAGAGGAGGCCATGAGCCAGGATGACTTTAACTATGAGCAGCACCTGCAGCAGAAGCTGCGCAGCGAGGAGAAGCCCAAGGATCAGCCGGAAGAGGCACCGGGCTCGGGCCGCCAAGTGTTGGAGCACCTAGTGGAGCAGGTCTCGCGCGCCGTAGTCGTTGCACCGGAGCCCGAGCACAGCTTCTTCACAGCCCAGGGCGACGAGGAGGAGGTGCAAGAGCAGACGGAGGAGGAACCAATAATCTCTCCCCGTCAGGATGAGTATTTCCTGCAGATAAAGGAGGCCTATGTGCACACGGACGATGAGAACGGCCTTGTCTTTTACGAAGCCAAGTTCCTGCAGAATACCGATAAGCGGGAACCCGCCAAGCGGCCACTGGTCGAGAAGACACCGGAACTGGACAGCACTGTCAGCACGAATCTTACACTTCCGCTGGACTATGAAACGGATGCGTTGCGCCGGGAGCTCACCCAGCTGGGTGCCCCGGTGGGTCCCATTACCAAGACAACTAAGCGGCTATACATCAAGCAGCTGATCAAGTACAAACGCAACACGGAGGCGCTACTGGCTGCCCAGAAGCATGCGCTGGAGGCGCAGATACGCTACTCTGTGGAGCTGCATCGCACTCTCCGCTCGCCGGAGGATTTCGCGAGGATCAGCGAGTATCTCCCGCACGAGGCTGCGTCTGCGGAGCATTTCGCCAAGACCGGTCTGCCGAAAAAGAACCTGCGCGAGGGCCACATCAAGCAGAGCTTCATCTACATGCTGATTGATCCAAGAATCTCGCGGAATCTGCCCGGGGAAAGCGCCTTCCTGGATAAGTTCGGTGTGTGGCAGCGGTTCCTCGACTCGATCTTCTACGTGGGCAAGGGCAAGTCCTCGCGTCCCTACGCCCATCTCTACGACGCCATGAGGCAGCACACGCGGCTCCACCAGCAGAGGGACAAGGAGAAGACCAAGGCGGGTGCAGGTGCCCGCGGTGGCGGGTTCCGCACATTGCAGCCGGAAGTCTTCCGCTCTCCACCACCGGTGGAAGGTAAAATGGGCAGTCGGAAGCTGGAGCGCATCCTGGAAATCTGGCAGCATGGCAGTGGAGTCGTCTGCCTGCATGTCTTCCACAACATCATGCCCATTGATGCCTATACCCGCGAGGCTTCCATCATAGATGCCATGGGCCTGGCGCACCTAACGAATCTCAAGCGTGGCGATTACTACGGACCCGCCCAGTCCTGGACGATGAAGCAAAAGAAGCAGCTGGGCATTGCCCTGCTCTTCAAGGCCATGCACATTTACCTGGCGGAGGGCGAGTCCCAGCTCTCGCCCAGCGACCTCCTGTGAGGAGTGGGAAGTGGAGACAGCACGACCTGGCCATAGGCACCGAGTACAAAGTGCAGTGACGCAACTCGAAAATGTTCAAAGCTTGATCTCAAGATTGCTTTTAGTAGAAAATAAGACGGAATGTGGAGGCAATAGCGTCTCAATAGATAATGGAATTTCACTAATA
Source organism: Drosophila nikananu (assembly GCA_008042635.1). Classification (NCBI taxonomy): domain Eukaryota; kingdom Metazoa; phylum Arthropoda; class Insecta; order Diptera; family Drosophilidae; genus Drosophila; species Drosophila nikananu. The sequence goes on along the minus strand of VNJV01001142.1, from coordinate 7,993 downwards.
AAATAAATCACACAGGATAGTTTTTCTTCTTTATTGAAAAAGAAAAGTTTATCTATTAGTTTTTATACCCTTTTAGGGTATAATAATTTTAGTCAGAAGAACAGAACTCAGTGAACTAGTCATTTCCGACCCTATAAATCATATATGTATATTCTTGATCAGCATCAACAGCCGAGTCGATCTAGCCATGTCTGGTGGAAAACATTTTACAATTTTTTAAAAATATTTTTAAGGGGTTAAATTGCTGAAATTGAAAACGAAAAAATTTAATTTTAAAATATATTGAAATTCAGAATGCAAATTTATTAGCCTTATAAAAACTAACTAAGGACAGTTTTCCGAAATCAAAATAATGTATTTTTATCTTAGTTATTGTATTTTTAAGCTGTCATTTTCTCAAGAATTATTGATAAGTAATTAAATTTTAATACTCCTTTCAGAAAGCATAGAACAATGGGAAGGAGTCATTTCCGACCCTATGAATCTTATTCTTAATCAATATTAACATTCATTTGATAAAATTCTATTCAATTATAATGCTGCAAGGGTATACAAACTTCGGCTTGCCGAAGTTAGCTGCCTTTCTTGTTAAAATTATGTTTCGTGTTAAAACTGTAAATTTTAAAAGTGTTTCACCTTTTCCAAATTCAGATTCTTGACGAAATAACGCTTAAAAAATGTACATATAGTATTTTATTGATTTTTTAGTGCCTGTTGCTAGTGCTCAACAAGTGGTTGTTTATCTCATTTATTTATAGATATGTAATGCATATTATTTATATATACAGATGACCTTAAACTTAAAAAACCTACATACATATCCTAGTGTAAATCATCAATAAAAAGTTTATGTGAATCTATCCTCATACAAAACTCATAGGGAATCCTTTGAAATCCTGAGTCTTTGCAGTCAGATTGCCCAAATGCAGCTGCCCGGCTGCATTGGAAATCAACCCTTGAAAATCTCAAAACCCAAAATCCCTCCCCCAACCCTTGCTGCTGCACTACAAGAACAACGACTGCCTGAAAGCATGCAGCACCTTTTGACCGGCAGCCGAAAGTCGTTTGCTCGACTACTTTTTGCGTGCGTGTGCGCTACAATTCCCAACTGCTTCTGGCGCTGCCGGCATGGAGAGCAGGTCGCCGGCGGACGAACGGTATCTTTGCGCAGTGGCAATACCGTAACCGATGAAGTTCTACTGAGGTGCGGTTATTGCTAGTTGAAAACTTTAACCAATACCCCGCCATGAGGACGTGAAATACCGTCCGCTACGGCAATTTTTGGAAGCCCGAGAGGGCTAATTGAACAATAAATTTGAGACTAACTAATTAGGAGTTGCGGAATAGTTGTAACAGTGCCGTTTTGAGCCTTTTTCCTGTTTCGTTTCCTTGCGAAATAGGTCGGGAGTTACAACGTTTCATTTGGGTAATAGGGTTTACTTAGAATTCAATTCAATATTTTATTAGTTTTTCGTTAAATATTTAAAATAAAGTATGTATAAAGCAAGCAACATAAAAGACCTTGTAAATACAATTGGAAGAACATTTTGTGATGTAAGAGATATATTGAATATATTATATTCATAGTTTAACAATGAATATTAAGCCTTGATTGTGGCTTAGAGAAAAGTTATTTTATCGTACCTACATATTGATATTGATATTGATGTTTAAACAATTTGTTTAATTGGTATTAATTCGTTATGTTTCATTAATTCGTCGTACACCTAATTTCTTTCATAAAAGAAAATTCTTTAATTAATAAAAAAAATGTTTAATTGTGTTTTACCAGCAGTTAAGCCATGTTTTTCTATTTTAAATAGAAATCGTAATCATAACATTTGCAAATTATTAAAATTCCTATAATAATCGCCGTTATTCGATTTAATTTCTTTTAGCTCCCTGTCCGTGTTGAGTCCCACGGGTCTGCGCCTGTACTCGATAGCCGGCCAGGACAAGGTCGAGGAAATCTTCGCCAAGGACAATACGGAGCAGATCAGAATCGTGGAGCGGCTGTTCAACAGCTCGCTGGTGGTGCTGGTCACCGCCCAGAAGCCCAACTGCCTTAAGATGCTGCACTTCAAGAAGAAGCAGGACATTTGCAACTGCTTCTACCCTTCGGAGATTCTGTGTGTGCGCATGAACCGCCAACGGCTGATTGTGTGCCTGGCGGAGAGTATACACATCCACGACATTCGCGACATGAAGATCCTGCACTCCATCGAGAATATCGCGCCCAACGAGCAGGGTCTCTGTGCCTTGTCTCTGAACTCGCACCTGGCCTTCCCCGTCTGCCAGACCAGCGGCGAGCTGCGTATTTTCAACGCCAGCAAGCTACGCACGGGAATGACCATCAAGGCTCATGACACGCCCCTCTCGGCACTTGCCTTCTCGCCCAGCGGCGCCCTGCTAGCCACAGCCTCCGAGCGCGGCACTGTCATCCGAGTATTTTGCGTCAAGAACGGCCAGCGGGTGCAGGAGTTCCGGCGAGGTGTTAGCTGTGTCCGCATTGCCTCGCTGGTATTCTCGGCCAGCGGTGACTTCCTGTGCGCCTCCTCGAACACGGAAACCGTCCACGTCTTCAAGATTGATGCCCGGGCCGTAGAGTCGGTCGAACTGAAGGCCATCGGTGAGTAGTTTGTTGCTCTCAGGACGAGGTATCAGTTATTAATTTCCTATTTTACAGCGGAAGTGGCTGCCAAGTCGGACAAGGCGGCCAAAGAATCTGCTAGTGTTCCTCCTGTTGCGGAGGAGGTCAGCAGTGCGCCCGCGACCGTTGCCAGCTGGGGCGGAATGTTCTCCAAGGCGGTGTCCTCACTCCTACTGCCCTCGCACGTCAGCGAAGTGCTGTCCCAGGATCGGTCCTTTGCCACGGTACAGCTAGCTCAGGCGGGGCTGAAGCATATATGTGCACTGACCCGCATCCAGAAGGAGCTGCGCCTACTCATCGCCTGCGAGGATGGCTTCCTCTATGTGCACGAGTTCAATGCGGAGCGAGGCGGTGCCTGCAAGCTGCTGTCTGTCCACGATCTGCGCGGAGCCCTGGAGGATGTGATCGAGCTGCAGCTGAGCGAAAGCGTTGTGAGGTCACAGATCAAGTCGACAAATGCCACGGCCCAGCCCTCGCTTACCATGCTGAAGAGCTGTGCAGCCAGTGTGCTCATCGAGAATCCGGATCCCATGCCGGACAACAGCTATGCGAGCATCCTGCGCGGTGACCAGGCGGATGCCATGTCAGGTGAGTAGTTATCATTATTATAATTATAATTATTGCAAAGGCACTAACTTGTTCTCCTTATCTACAGATTCTGCCAAATTTCGCAAGCTCTGTGATGCCATCGACACTCCAACGAAGCTGTACGACGAGCGGCAATTTCCGCCAGTGGCCATTGCTGCCAAGGATTGACAACGCCGCCGTAGCCTTAGGGACATGGTCGTTGTAGACAAACATCAGGCGGGTTAGCAATATACTAGAAAAATCCATCCCCCCAAGAACAATGAATATCTTATTTAAATCGCCCAAAAAAAGTACATTAAGTTCTAACAAGACAGCAAAAATACTCCACAAAAACAAAAACATATAAAAAAAAGTATTAATTTATATTTAATTTTCATCTAATGCTGTATATACGTGTGTGAAAATATTTGGCAAAGTGTTCTTAGTTTTCTCATTCCGCTAATTTATCTTTGTCCAGTTTAGACAGATTCTCTCTTATGCACTTATTCTAGCTCTGTATTTTTGTATGATATATAGAATTAGGCATAGATATAAAATATATATATACTAAAGGTGATGACTAGAAAAATTGTGCGACAGAAGCTCAACAAAAATCCAAAAAGAAATATAGAAATTTAAGACAAACCTGTACCTTAATGTGAAGTGTAACAAACGTATTCAATTAGCTTTGCGAAAACATAAATCTAACATAAATATTTTAAATATTTAAAATGTGACAAAAGATCAGAATAATTTAAACTATTATCCTAAGTATTCAAGTGAAGTGTGTAAAAATATCGAAGCAATACTTGTATACATATGATTTATTAATGCTAAATTAATAACTATTTATGTATGTCATTTTATGCCCAAATAAGTTAATTTAATTAAACAAAAAGAGCAAAAAAGCGAAAAAAAAAACAAAAAAAGAAAACCCAACAAAAAAAATTACAAAAACTAAAATCAAATAAAAATGATAAAAACCCCAAAAAGTACTGAAATTTCTTCTATTAAGTCTGGATTAGAGAGGTCAGAAAAGATCGATGTATAGATACTGAATCGACACTTTATGAGGGTAGGCCGTCATTTTAACGTTGCTTTGTGTGGTAAACCAATTTTCTTTTTATATAACGAATTAGTTTCCCACGTCAGACTAAAGTCTTAACGTTCATATCGATAAATAATCAGTATGCTATTGAGCATGATGCTCTTCCTTTCCTTTCGATGTACATTTCTATTATATTTTATATATTCCCAATTCAAAGGGTTTTTATGACACAAAATTCAATATATATTGTAACGTAGCGATATATGCATGTGCATATCAACATATCATTTTTCTAATATATTTTGAAACTTTGATATTTTCCCTTACATAAAATTTTGATTTGTCAAACTTTTCGATATGATATATCGACATTCTTAGTCTAGATTAGGTTTCCGCCTTATCCCTTGGCACAAACACAAACAAAAATATATATATTTGGTTAATATAAATGTATATTTTGGTCTTTTTGAAAAGGTAACAATTGAGCAACAATTTTTTTAGTCAAATATTTAAAATTTCTATTAAATGCTTAATTCTTTACGTTTTATGGGTTATAAAATATTAGGATTTGCAGCTGATATAAGGGACATAGGGGATTATTTTCCTCAAACTCCATTACTCAGTTTGCTGATCCGTTGGTTTGGCGATGAATCCTCTTCCGGCTGATGACGATGATGATGATGGTGGTGGCGATGGTGATGGTGATGATGTCGGTGGTGGATCGGCTCCGGTTCTGGTTCCGGCTCTGGCTCTGGCTCTGGTTCTGACCCTGCGATTTCTTCAGGCTCTTCATCATCCATCTGTGTGGACGCGTCCACTTTCCATCCAATGGGCGCCGGCTGCGGTGGCGGTGTTGTGGTCTTTTGCGATTTCAATGAGAACATGGATCCGATTTTCTTGAGTTTGTTGTGCACCGAGGCCTCTACATCATGGTCATCTGAACTCTTCAGGCTCTTCATAGACAGACCATGGGATTTCGAGGAATGCTTGGAGTGACTTGACCGGGACTTTTTGGATTTCGAGGAGGAGCTTGAGCCGGATGCAGAAGAGCTACCCGAACCGGAGCTGGTATGCACAGGCTTGGTGGTAATCCAAATACTGGCCGCAAACAGAGCCTCAGATTTAAAGGCTTCTTTGAGGGAAATCTACGGAAAAGAGGGTAAAATATTTGTATATTTATAATGTTTTATTTTCTTATTGAATTTCTATAAATTTACCTTCTCATCTATAGCCACCGACTTGACATTCCACAGGAACTCAGTGCAACCGACAATCATGGCCGAAAGCAAACCGAGACCCAGCACCAAGAAGACGCCGCCCACGTTCTCCAGTCCAAGTTCAGGTGTGTCCCCGCCCTCTTCGTCGCTCTTCTCACAGCTGCCTCCGCCGTGCATCTCCTTCCACCACTTCCGCTTGAGTTCCGCCAACTGGCCAAGTTCACCCAGCTTAAGAACGGCACCACTTATCTGTTTGCGGTATGGGGAATCTGAAAGAATTTTTCTAGAAGATAAAATACATCCACAAGTCAGGTGAATACTCACTGAAGGGCATGGCAATGCCATAACTCTTGTAGTCCAACAAACCACCGATTTGCACCAGATCACATTTTCGCTCTACATTATACTCCAGCGTGGTGGACTCCATGAAGAAGGCATACAGATTCTTGCCCTTCTGCACCCGCTCCACACCCTCGTCGTTGGTCTTGGTGAACACCGAGGGACTGGCACTGTCCATGGCCGTCCACATCTTCTGATATGTGCTGAAGTTCGAGTCCCTGAAGAAGCCCATGGTGGCGCCACCGGCCATGACTCCATATTTTATTTTGCTCTGGGCAGCCAGATCCTCGGCATTATTGATGGAGTTCGCCTGACGCGAATTGGTCAGAAAGGCGGCCAAGTTGGCCGTGTAGGAGTTCAGCATCATCAGAGCGAAGAACCACCACATTCCGGTCACCAATCTTGTTGAGGCGGCCCTGAGGGGAAAAGAGAATTCACAAATCGTTTTTATTTTCTTCCCGGTTCCCACTCACTTGGGCAGGATGTCGCAGCCCTGTCCCATCAATGAGCCAATGGACAGCCAGGTGGTGTTCATTATCGACCATATGTTCTCCACCTCCTCGGGCTCCTTGCAGGGATGCGGATTCTCCCAGTCATCGGGGGCCATCCGTGCCAGGGCAAAGAGTAGCAGGGATATGAATAGGTAAGCTGATCCCATGTAGATCCACACATCCAGCGAAAAGGGGGACAGGAAGGAGAACAGATCCGTGGGTGGAGTGGGTGGCTTAGAGAACAGGATACTGATGCCAAGGGTCATAAATGGAGGCGTAAAGTCCACGGCCTGGCGTCGTGACGATGTCATTGTCAAGTCACAGATGCCAAGGTCAGCGTTCTAAAAGGAAAAATGCTAAATTTTAAAGTTCTCTAATTTAATTTGGTATTAAAGGACTCTCACCCCATCAATTAGTTGCTTCACAATGCCATCCCATGTCTGGGTCGCCTTGTTCAAAGCACCGTACTTGCCATCCGGCGACATCCGGAATTCGTACTTAAAGTTCAGCATTTTGGCAATGGCATCGATGAGGTCAATGGAATAGCCCTCATAACGTGAGTTGCCCGAAAGGACTTCACCCTCCTCGGGCTCCCGCAACGTGAGGAACGGTGCTCCCAGGCGAGAGGACACAATGAAGGTTTTATTCGACAGCTTCTGGCCCACTCTCTTCTCACTCTCCTCATCGTCATTGAGCACATCCAGGCCGTTTACAGGATCCCAGGTGGCCAGGTCCAGAAAGCCGCCAGCATTTAGCTCCATGAAGCGTAATTTGAAGAAGCTCCTTTGGCCATTCTCGTTGAAGTCTATCCTTCCCGTGGCGGCTTCCTCCGAGCGCTGGAATAAATTTAAATATTTAACTTAAACTATTGAATCTAATTAAATATTTAATTCTATATCAAACTTCTAGACAACTCACTGCCTTCATGAACTCAATGATGCGTTTGCCAAAGGGCCAGGGCTTCTTCCTTCTGCATTCCAGTTCCGGTGCAGCGAGTTCCTCGAAAATTCCCAGCTCGGTGAGACCCTTGGACAATAGCAAAACGGCGTCGTAGATCAGTATCATTTGAGTTTTCACCCGCTCTGGCTCCACCTTGAAGTAACGTCCCCCGCGTTTTTCCCGCTCCTCCCATTCGTGGACCACATTCTTAATGTGAAAGTCCGTGGGATCCATCAAACGAACAGTGGTTATGTTGGCATCAACGCCAGACAGATCGCCAAACTCCATGGTATGGGTGTCGAGTAGGGGTATGAAGATGCTCTAAAACAGTTGGAATTATTATATAATTAATTAATAATTTCATTGAATTCAAACCTGATATTCGCCCAACATTTTTAACTCGTTTGCTTGCTGCAATATGGACAAAAGGTTGTCTGGGGAGCAATGCAGGATCAGGCAGTTGTCCGTGGAGAGCTTAATTTCCTTCAAGAACGGCCTATGATCGCCATCCGTGCCAAGTTGTTTTACTGTCGTGGGATAGCTGCTAGGCTCACCGATTTGCAAAATATCCTGCAGCTGTTGTAGCTCTGAAATTGTTACAGAATACCTAAGAATATAATGGTATAATTTAGTATTCTACTAACCCCTATCGGTCTCGTAGACAACCGTGAAACTTCGCCAGCCAAAACTCTGCACGATTTCCGCAAATCCTTGGGACAATAAGAGGTTATCGGGATGAACA
>VNJV01001140.1:0-36815 GCA_008042635.1 Drosophila nikananu | reverse complement strand
CAAGAAGCAGAAGTCGTCGGACGAGGAAGGACTTTTGCATCATTTGTATAAAGATGTTGCCAAAAAAAATTGACCGCCTCCAACACCGTTCACTGCAATGAATGTGATCTAGAATGTGATCGGGCAGAGCACTTCAAGTGTGCTGACATGCCTACCAGCTTTTTCACATGCGCGAATTGTGACTCTGATTCCGAATGATGTAATCCATAGTATTTTTTTTTTTGCTTTTTAAATAAATAAATTTCCATTTTTCCTTCATTTGGTTGCGTTTAACTTGATACTTTCCTAATTTTAGCACATTCTAAAAAGGTGTCCACAACCCCCCTTAAAATCTGAAAGTGGCAAAAACGACTATTTTACAAAAACTTAAAACTTTTTCTTTCAGTGATAGATATCACTGTAATTATTCGAAAACTAGTTAGCTAAGGTCTTTAGCTTTCCAATGATATGCATATGTCCGCATAATACGCTCCTGGTAAAAAGATATAAGTGATTTAAAAAGTGGTGTCCACAACTGTCACCTTTCCCCTATTTATATATATAATATTCTTCAATGAAACATATATCTTTTTGCAAATTTAATAATTACGATTTTTGTTATTGCTTTTGTATATCGATAGATTGATTTCGATATTCCGATATATGTATATATAGAAATGTGGAGAGGACAACTCGTATCTTTAACATTTTCTGCTGGCGTCAGTTGCCACGAAGACACTTCATTTTTCGATGGAATACGCCTCCTTCTTGGTCTGCAAATTAATTGAAAATCGTCCTACGTGCAGTTGTGTGGGTGTGGGTGTGTGCTGTGTGTCTGTGTGCGTGCAAGGACGAATGCACACGTAGGCCACATTAATGCATGTTTTACAATCGCACACGCCTCTCACAATTTCTTACGGCCAACTTTTGGAGACAACTGTACTTAATGACACTCGCCATAATGCATTTAAAGCGCTTCGCATTCGCATTCCCATTCACATTCCCATTCCCATTCACATCCACATTCGCAATTTTATTGCCAACCAAATGGCCAGGATAATGCCATGTATATCTGTGGATATATATCCGCTTTGTCAGCTTCCTTATACCTTACACCAGGATGTCGTCAGCATTGAGACACTGAAACACCAAAGATCTTTAAAGGGGAAATCCTTGCACGTGACTCGGGGGATTAATTGAGGTCTTTAAGGTAATTTTCAACAGAAGGGAAGTCAATTTGTAGTAAGTTATATATGAAATTTCTAAATGATTAATTTATGTCTGTTTTACCTCTAAAATCCCTTCGATTTTATAACCAATTAATTAAAAACAGCGCAAAACCGATTCAACTTGGAACCAAATACAACTTAGAAATCTTTTCAGCTCGTTAGGAACTGAAAACATTTAAAAACTCTGCTAGTATTTTGCAATTTAATGTGCCATTTAAATTGTCAATGCGACTTCTGCTTACTACTCTTTTTTTTTATTTTGCCAGATCGTTTGCATAGGCCATAAAAAAGTTTTGACCCCCACGTGTCCTGCCGAGGAGGAAGCAGAAGTTTTGTGCCTGGACAGAAAAGTTTACAGGTGCAAGGAGTGGGAAGTAGAGGCCAGCAAGGGACACTGCCAAAGAATGCGGCAATTGAATTTAAATGAAAAATCCATTTAATTGCTTTAATTAATGGTGGCATGAAGCTCTCTCTCACTCTCTCCCCCTCTCTCTTGATAGCTGGAAAATTACTGCTGTTTAAAGATTTCCTTTGGGAAACCACTGAATTTCAATTGAAAATCGATCACATGGGTTGGGGTGCCGCCACCAAGCAGCCCTGAACTTTAGACTGGCTTTCTGATATATTTAAGATTTATTTTATATATATTTTATTTCTTGGCTGCCTTTCAAGCCTTTCATCAAACATGCCCAAGAGCAATAACATAAATTAAATTGCTGGCCCCAAGAGAAGCGAAGCGGTTATTAAGTTCGATCATAGGTTCTTGGGCCACTCATGAATCATGAATCACCCATTCGATTTAATACGATTCGAGTCATGACTTGAGCAATTATTGAGTGGGGCATTGAGAGAGAGAGAGAGGGAGTGACCTCTGGCTGGGAACTGGGCTGCCATTACGTATTGATGGCTCTAAATGCTGACGGTAACTACATTGGGCAATCGCTTCATTACACCTCAAATCGCACACACGGCCACTCGGGCACACCTGATCCTGTGTGTGTGTGTGTGTGTGAAAGTCATTTTCCTTGTCAATTGGCCAAGTCCTTCAATAATTCAAAGCTTCCTGCTGCTCCTCCTTGGAGGGTTCTCTCTTTTTCTTTAGTAAATCTTTGCTTGAACTTTGGCCGCAGCTTGTTGACCTTCTCCTTGTCATATCTCCCCCTTTGCTTTACACCACTTCTTCTTTCTCTCTTCTTTACTTTATTTATTTTATCTCCCCTCCTCTTTTTTATGTTCGCCTCAACACCTCAAGTCAAGTGAAATCAGCTGTCATGCAGTTTTAAACAGTTTACGGGGCGTATGAGCGATATTTGCCGAGGCCCTCGCCAGTTTATTTTCCCCTGGCATTTTCCCCCTGGCATTCTCCGGTTACTGGGTGGAATATATATGAAATACATGAGAATCAGCTCAATGCTTCCGCGATTGATTTCATGCGAGTGCAAGGGGGTCACAGGCCGCCAAAGGGGAGAGGGTTTTCGTTCGGTTTTCCTCGCAAGGGGGCGGGGTTGGGGTGTAGCGCGCAGCGAGACAGGAAATTTAATTACAAGACAAAATGTCGAGGATATCACACAATATAAATACGAAAGGCAAGCAGACGGAATGGTTCTGACTGCACTAGTTTCTGTTTAAATAAAAACGGTGTAATTTAAATAATTATAGTATAATAGATATTAAATGAATTATAAATGTAAATTTAAAATGTAATTTTTATATAATAAAATATGTACATGAGGTAGAAATGTGAGTAAGCCTTTAATTCTAGTTTTTTTGACATATAATTAAGCAAACTTCATTAAAATATTTATTATATATAAAAATACAGAGATACTTTTTTATGAAATATTTTATAAACAAATAAAAAACTTGGGTTTAAATATATAAATAAATAAATAAAAATAATATAATAAATATAAAATTAAATAATATATTTAAGAAATAAGAATTCAAATAGTTAAATAAAAAAATATTTTAAATGTTCATCTACACAAGTTCAACCTTTTCCCGCTAAAAACATATTTAAAGAAGTAAAAAAACAATTATTCAGTAATCAACAATTAAATGAAATAAATAAATAAATTAAATTTAATAACAATTGTATTTAAAAAAAAATAAGGATTTTAAATTAAAAACAGTATATAAAAGAATGTAATACCTTTTGTTTTGAATTTTCCACATTTATTGCAATTGAAAATAATAAAGAAAAACCTTTTAAATAGAATAATATGATTTCAACTATTATTTCTTATTTTTGAGCCCTTAAATATACCTTTAATATATTATATATTTAATATGATACAAGATATATTCAACATAAGTCCTACCCCATTTTCTCTTTCTGTAGAACATTGTTTGCCGTGGTAGGTGATACACGTACATATATATGTAAAATAATATGACAGTTTGTTGGCTGTTGCAGTTTTCCTTGGGGCTTTTCGCAATATTGGCAACAAACTTTGGCGCGATTAACACACTCACACACACATACGCACACGATTTCCATTGCCATCTCCCAATTCTCGACCCCTCCCCCGGGGATAATGGCGGCATGAATGATTTTCCCCGAGCTTGTTAGCCTCGACTTAAACTCTGGCCTTGCTTTTCCCGTTGCCGTTTCGATATCCATTTCCGTTTCCGCTCTTTCCCTCTGCGCTTCTCCGTGCCTATCGATAGGTTACGCCACGATATATTGGAATATTGGAATATTCAATGTTTCATATGCTAAACTCGCTCAGCAAATTGTGTTTAAATTGCAAATTGGTAAATGGTCTTGCCAGTATTTTGACAAAACTGAAATTCAAACTGGCAGAGCAGCCATGATAACAACAATCGAGAGAGAGGGAGAGAAGGAGACAGAACGTGGGTGAGAGAAAGGGAGAAGGGCAAAGGAAATTGGCGAGAACTTATAGTCACAATGTTCCAGTTTCCATTCACCTCCTGCACGCTCTACCCCGCCGCCTGGGCCATGCCAATTTCTGGTCTCGTTCTCATATTTGTAAATATTTGCATTTTTACACTTGTCGCCCACTCGAGCGTGTGCAATCGAATTGCATTCGCACACAGGCACACACATCACAGACACACACACAGACATACACACAGATCACAGATACCGGACTGCCACTTGTCTGTGTATTGTTTTTGCCGTTTTTTATCTGGTTTGGTGAAGAAATAACCGTTCGATATGTATCGAAAAAAAAATCGATTCAATAACGATACTCTCAAAAATCAAATATCTCGAAAAAATCGTTAGCGTATTAATTCTGTGGAGAGTATTTGTAGTATACAATTTATTTTTATATCAGTAAGTAGAAAATAAATGAATCAATATGGAAAATATTGAAAAATCGAAATTATCGTCTGAATTTAATTTAGAATTCAGATCTTAAACTATCATGTTGTTTATTTAATTAAGCAATCATATATTTCGAATTAAAAGTATCTCGTAATTCTAAATATCCCGTAAAATATTCTATGCCATCATTCATTGAAATTATCGATTACAATAGTACTTGAAAAAAAATGGATTTAAATACTATTTCAAGTCAAAACCAGTCATAAGCATTTAGTGTATCTTGGATTATAAATATCTCATCAAATATTATATCGCCATAAGCTATACAATTATCGATAACCAAGCTAAATGTGTAAGGAACTGATATAAATAAAATTTCGCAACCTGGCGATATTTAATATTTTAATTTTGTGCCACACCTAGTCGCTGTGTGTGTAATGGCCTGCGAACAAGATATCTTTTCGCTTCTCCGGCGCCCACACTTTTCCACCATTTTCCAAAGCCACCCTCACACAGCCTCCCCCGGGGAAAAGGGCGGCAAGGGTTTGACCAACATTTAAATGAGCGCTTAAGCGGGTAGGAAAAAGCAGAGCGGGGAGCAGGGCTGGGCGACCCCCATAGGTTGCAGTTCAGATTGCTTTTGGCCTGGTCCAAAAGTGCGTAAACTAAATATGGCAAAACGTGGCCGCGCGCTTGCGGGAAATACTTAAAAGCGGAGCATAAAATGCAACATTTTATTTGGCCAAAAAAATTCCTTGGCACACCATTGTCCGACAATTAATTTGTAATTTCATTTCATTTCGTTTTATTCGAATGGTTTTCGTGCGTTTGCCATTCGCAAATTTTAATCAATTTTAGCCTGGTTTTGCTGGAGGTGCCATGAATTTTCGTTTGGTCAAATATTTACATTTCGCTTTAATTAGTTGCAAATATTTAAACCACTCTTGTTTCGGGCGTTCGTCCGTGGATTATAATAACTCACACGGCTAGTGTTAATCCAGTTTTGTGCTAATGAAGCAGTTTTTCAGTTAGAAAATAGTTTAAGGGGGGAGGGGGTGGAAAATATAACTCAAACAGAGAGGAAATTAAAAAACCCACCGTAACACAATAAAAAGAAAGGGGTTACATCGTCAAATTGTAAAAAATGGGCCTAAAATAAGAAATCGAGTGCAGAAATGTTATCCATTAAAATCTAAGAAGAAAAAACCAAACCAGACTGAAATCGGTTGAGTTTATGCCAAGTTACGATCAAAAAACACCAGAAGAAATTCGCGATTCTTGAGCCAAAAAAAATTAAAGGGGTCACATCGTCAAAATTCTCAAAAATTGGCCAAAAAAGTATAAGCCTAGTTTTAAATGCAGAAATGTTCTCCATTAAAAACCAAGAAGAAAAAACCAAACCAGACTGAAATCGGTTGAGTTTATGCCAAGTAACGATCATAAAACCACAGAAGAAATTTGCGATTCTTGAGCCAAAAAAAATTAAAGGGGTCACATCGTAAAAATTCTAAAAAATTGGCCAAAAAAATATAAATCGAGTTTTAATTGCAGAAATGTTCTCAATTAAAAACCAAACCAGACTGAAATCGGTTGAGTTTACGCCAAGTTACAATCAAAAAACAACAGAAGAAGTTTGTGTGTTTTTATCCAAAAATTTAACCATTTTCTTCAATAAAATTCAAAATTGTCAAAAATGGGTCTAAAATAAGAAATCTAGTTTTGAATGCAGAAATGTTCTCCATTAAAATCCAAGAAGAAAAAAACCGAACCAGAGTGAAATCGGTTGAGTTTACGCCAAGTTACGATCAAAAGACCACAGAAGAAGTTCGTGATTTTTGATAAACATATATTATATAAATATTATCCATACGTCATGTGGGACAAGCAGACTTTTAATCTAGGCAAAAACTAAAATTTCACAAAGGTTTCAAGTATATAAAACAAAATAAAACTAGCAGTATTTATGTATATTTTATTTTATTTATAATAAAATATATTTTCAATATATTACTCATACGCCATGTGGTCACTTGGCTCTTCATTCAATAATTTTTTAATAAAATTTTCTGTAAATCTGATATTTTCCATTCATGATAATAAGAAAAGTACCATCTGAGCAGCATTTGCATTTAATATCCTCAGCGATTTCATTGAGCATATTAAGGACCACATGTTGAATATTTGCTGGTAAGCTTTCGGGATGCTTCCAGCCATTGAAATTCCCGAGAAAGGGAATTGCTGCTGCCAGCCATAGGGGTTCAAAGATCCCTTTCTCTGTCCCGCTGAAAAACCGTTCAATTTCCCTGGCTACTACCAATGCCAAAGCCGTTTGCCCAAGGATGTGTGTGTGCAGGCATCAGCATGCAAGATTGTGTCGTTGACAACAATGCAGGACATTGTAGCTGTCCCCTGGTACAGCCAGAAACAGAAATTCTATGGCAGGGCAGGCTAATTATGCGGGGATACCGATTCAATGGCAAACAAGCTATAACAAGTCTCCTTACAGAGATAGAGAGAGATCTGAAAGAGAGAGAATTGAGAGAGAGAACTGAGAGAGACAACTGAGAGAGACAACTGAGAGAGACAACTGAGAGAGACAACTGAGAGAGACAACTGAGAGAGACAACTGAGAGAGACAACTGAGAGAGACAACTGAGAGAGACAACTGAGACTGAGACTGAGACTGAGACTGAGACTGAGACTGAGACTGAGACTGAGACTGAGACTGAGACTGAGACTGAGACTGAGACTGAGACTGAGACTAAGACTGAGACTGAGACTAAGACTGAGACTGAGACTCTCTTTAGCTTTAATCTCCTATTTCGTGACACCTCCATCCATCCAGTGACTTGGCCTTATTTAGGGCTGACATATTTTGGCATCCATCTATCCATCTCCCCCTATTTTCTGAGTTGCACTTAATCCCGCTGCGAGCCCTGCCCCGGCTCCTGCCCCTTTCGCTGCTTTCTGTTTGTTGCATAGTTTTTGGCAACGGACTGCTGATGGTTGTTGATGTTGCAGGGCTGCCGATGTTGCAGGTTCCCGGCGGCTGGCTGCTGATGTTGCTGTAATGCCGTGAGCTTATGGGGCTTTAGTGGCGCTTATCACATGCCAGCAGCAGCGGCGGCTGCCTCTGTTTTCATATATGTACAAGTATATACATATATAAAACAAAACGAAAACCAGCAGCAAAATCAACTTTTATATTTTTGCATATTCGAGATGCTGGCGTTCGTTGTTTAACCCTAACTTTGGCCCAAAACAAAGTCAAAGGATTTTCGCTAGTTTATGTTATTTTTAGTGACCTCCTTTTTTTTGTAATGGCAACTATATCCGCAAATTGGTGTGGTTTTTGGATTTGGGCTTTAGGTTGTACGGATTTCTCAGACATTTTGCTAAATACAAGCTGCCGTTTAAATAATTCTGCCTTTTATTTTTTGCTTAAGGAAAGCAATTTCCTTGAGAGGCCGAGACTTGTCCATTAATAATTGAATCGCTTTGACTGTAAATAAATTAACCTTCTTCAAAGTTCGAGCGACATCAATGGCTCCTGCTCTCCTGCCCCACAGCCATCTCCGCTTGCCTCTTCCGCAGTTCATTAATATATCAAAGCCGTAATCTCAGCCGGAGGAGCTGCAAAAAACCCCCCATTTTCCGCGCCCATTTCCAGCGATTTTCCCCCCTCCCCACCACTCGCACGTAAAACGCTTTTAAACGGGAAAACTTATAAACACAGTGCGCTAATTATTTTTCGGGTTGCCTGCCCGCGCCCTGCCTCGCCCCACTCGGGTTGCGTAACAAAATGTTCGCGTTGCGGTGGAAAACTTAAACCCTTAAACCCTTCCCCACGCCTAAGTTGTAGTCTAATGCCTCCAGACAGACATTTTCATTTTGGGTCCCGAGAATTTCCCTCATTAGGGGCGAGGTAACGCGGGAGTCGCGGGAAATCACACATTGCAAAGGAGTTGTGTGCCTTCGTTCGACAGGTGAAATTACGTGGCATTCATCGTTGAGGGGGAGCTTAGATTCTAACCGGAGGTTAACCAAGGTGCTGCTGATGGGAATAGGAAGCACTGGGGGAGCCTAGGTACAGGCTTAAATTATGAGTAATTGTCTGGGATAATTTCCCATTAACAATGACTTTATCAACATTTGAGAGAGTTGCGGGCTTTGAGGGGAATTTGAGGTGTTAAATGTTTAACCTGAGGTTAAGGAGAGTTTTTAAAAATAGGAAAGCTAATTGGGGCTTTCAATTGTGTCTAGTTTTCCTAAATAATGTCCAAATGATAATTACTTCTTTTGGGAAAATGCTAGTTTGGCAGGCCACACACAAATTTTTAAAATTACATTTTAACCTGAGGATAAACAATAATAGTCAAGTTAAAAGCAAAATTTAAATTAAACATTTTTGGAATTCTCTTTCATTGGCCAAAATTACTATACAAATCGTGGGAATTTTTGGTATTTTAAATACTTTTCATTGATGATTTCTAATTAACAAAAACTGGCATAAAAATCGAAAAAAGTTTACAATAATTGGCGTAAATTTAAACTGTTAATCTGAGTTTAGACCAGATGTTGAAATGTTTATTTATTAAAATATTAAAATCAAGTTAAGTTTAAATATGTAACCTGATTTCTTATTTATCGAATATATTTATTGATTTATCAGAGTTCAATTAACCGTTTAACCTCTTGTAAAGCATGTTTATTTTCTGCTTATTTATTTTCCCATTCCCCAAGTAACTCCCGTCTGGTCACAACAGCTTAGTATATATCTAAGCCAGCTTTATGTGCTTAACCCAAACCAAAATCGATGAGAGATTCCCTCAAAAATGTGCGAAAATTCGCAACTTGTCCATAGTTTATGAAGTGTTTTATTCGGGCCATGAACCCCAAACTGGCCAACTTGTTGTCATCATTTCGCTGGCTCAATGGCTGACTGGGCTTATCCAGGGAGTGGTGCGGGGTAGTTCCCACAGAGGAGACAACTTGCTCAAGACATTAGAGGGGGCGTGGCCCGAGGAGGGCCGTGAAGCGAGGGCGTTCTGTGACGGCAGTTGCCATTTCCGCTTCCGCTGCACGTACGCGGCTCTTGGCCCAACTACTTGGCCACACAGATAGACTTTCGGGTCATGCCCCCCACCCACACACACACACAGAGTAAGAAACAATCTAAATTATATTTTTGTAGAATTTATTTTGAACTAGAAATATAATATATAAATTAAAATACAATAAAATGCAAGGCATACTAGTTTTATAAACAATTTCTATCTGGAAATAAATTGATCAAAAAAGTTTAAATACTTTCTTTCCTTTAATTTCATCTTTATGCATTTTTAAACTACTGTTTTTATTTTTTCTCTGTATTTTTTTTAACTGCACTCTAAAAGTAAACCGCCAAAATGTGGCTACAATTTTTGCTGTTGTGGTTGTTGTTGCCAGGTCGTTTTTTGGTCTCTGTTGCTTATTGTTGTTAAGTTTTATGCCGCCATTTTCTTCCGCCTTGCGTGTTGCACGTACTTTTTTCCGGTACTTTGTGTGTGTGGGTTTTTCCTTATTTTTTTTTTTTTTAGGTTTTTTTCCCTTTCCCCCCCGCCCTAATTCGCCTTGCACTTAATTCCATTTTCACTTTCTTTAATGATGCTCAATTTTTTGCATCATTAATCTTAAGCGATTTTCAGCTTTGCCGCTGACTGACACGGCGTCTCAACGGGGTTTTCCTCTTTACAGCATTTTCCTCTGCCCCTTTCTCTCTCTCCCCCTGCATTTCCCCTGCCCCCTAAGCACCCCCTGGCCCCAGCTGCTGGCCCTAATAAGCGAGCTACAAATTTTGTAATTACAATTTCATCTTAATTGGCGGGGGCCAGGAGAACGGCGGGAGAAGCGTTCATAAATATCAAAACCATCATGTTTAGCGGTCTTATTTTGTTTGCCAACTTGAGTGAACTTTTTAGCTTATTGATATACTTGTATATATTATTTTAAGATATTACTAGAGCTAAGTGCTCATAATTGTTCGGGCAAACTTTACTGAAACTTTCAACTATTTTAAATGCATTAATCATCAAAGGGAATTTAGTCAAGAGTTTGTTATCGTGTTTAAGTTTATTTCTCAACGTAT
The DNA here is from genome assembly GCA_008042635.1 of Drosophila nikananu. Taxonomy (NCBI): domain Eukaryota; kingdom Metazoa; phylum Arthropoda; class Insecta; order Diptera; family Drosophilidae; genus Drosophila; species Drosophila nikananu. Next base: position 26,188 of record VNJV01001140.1, on the reverse strand, counting down.
TCTTTTGCTTTGTAATGAATTAATAGGCTGAAATTTTTACTGGGCGAATTTCAAGACTTTATTGATTCATTGAGGATTTCTACTCAAGAAAACAAATGAAATTGAAATAGAATGTGAATTGTCAGAGGTTTTCATTATATGGAATAAACGTTTTTAATTAAAAATATTATTACAAATGCGAGGAAACTAAATTGTTTCCAAAAATAAATTAAATACATCTATTTGCCATATTTTAAAAAATGTTTCAGTCATATTTATTGTATTTTGGGTATAAAAAACATAATAATATTTTAAAGCTCCTAATAAAAGCCATTATTCCTTTGGTAATTTTTTTAAACTTACAAAAAAATAATAAAAACATTTTTGCAAGTCCAGTTTAAAGAATTTATTTGTAATTTTTTTTACGTTTCATATTGAAAAAAAAAAAACACCTATGTACATGTATTTTAAAGGGGCGGAAATATATTTTTTATTATGTGAGTAATATTTGTAAACTACTCTAATAATAGAAAAAACTAAACCAGACTGAAATCGGTTTAGTTTAAGCCAAGTTACCATAAAAAAAACCACTGAAGGAGTTCGCGATTTTTAAGCAACAAAAAAAAAAAAGGATAGGGGTCACATCGTAAAAATTCTAAAAAAATTTTCAAAAAAATAGAAATTATGTTTTAAATGCAGAAAAGTTCTCCATTAAAAACCAAGAAGAAAAAACGAAACCAGGCTCGATTGAAATCGATTGAGTTTAAGCCAAGTTATGATTCAAAAACCCTTGAAGAAGTTATCGTTTTTTAAGCCAACAATGTGTAATATTTTTTTTTACATAATATTTGTATTACATTTTGGGTAAATTTAATTAAAAAACATTTTATAGCTTCTTTAATATAAAAATAATTCATTGCATCTCAGAAAAAGTCATGTAAAACACGTTAAAATGTTATAATAAGCAACTACATATATTATATGTATAAATATACGAAAATTGTGAATATTGATTTTATAGGGAAAAAACGATTAACAACAAAACCTATAATACTTTTTATGGGCAATAACCATTCCAAAACACTTAAACCCCCTTTTTTTTTGGGCCTCTTGCCGGCTGAAAATATGGCCAAAATCAATCGTTTTATTGAATTTAATGACTGCTGCTACTCGGACTTTTGTGTCAACTCATTCTTTTCGCTCTGCTGTGAAAAATGAAGCCTAGGCTGATTGATGAACCCATCGATTATTAAACGCCGCACTTTGAACTCCACCGCCGCCGCCTCCGTGTGACTTTGATGCGGCGACGGCGGTCATGGCTCGGTGGACTCTCGATTGGCAGTCCAAATTGATTTGATTGCCCCCCGTCTCGTCCCGGACCCCGTTTCGGTTTACTATTTGGTCACACTGTGTGCTCAGAGTTCGGGACTTCCCCTCCTGTTGTTGATGCTGCCGCTGCTTCTGCTGCTGTGTTTTATTCCATACAAAATATTTCCACTTTTGCTCGACCCGTTTTTCTTTTTAACAACTTTTTGTTGCCTCCGCTACTGCGCTGCTACTGCTGCTGTTTTTATTTGAAGTTTGCAATAAAATAAAAGCCACACAAGGCCCCAGACGGGGGGATTAGAGTGCGGCAATGGTCAGGACGAGCGGCGAGTCCAGGGAGCCAGGAGAGGAGCTGGTTGCTTGGCCCGGAATGGCCACCACGGCCCTCGGCCACAGACACGGAACGCGCAACTATAAAGCAAAAAACCTCATTCATATAATTTATGTGTCGCTCTCCGGGGATGGTGGCGTGACACGAAGGCCCTGATCCGTGAGCGTTCAGCGATGGCAACGCCTTACTGGCCTACCAGAACAATCCTTCAAAAATGATCTCCTGAAACTCGTTTAAAAATCTAAAAATAATCTATCAAATTTGGTTCAAAACACGGTACTAACTAAATCCGCTGAAAAACTGTTTTAAAACATATATTAAAAGCTGAATTAAGACTGAAAAAGAATCATAGGAGCTCTTAAAATCTGAGAAAAAAGCTGCGCCAAAAATTAATTAAAAAATCAACCTAAAACTTTTTCGGAACCGCAAAAAATCTATCCAAAAAAATTCGATTCAAAATATGCATCAAAAAGCATTTTAAACACAGGTTTAACTACCGCCCGGAACAACATAAGAAATCATAAAAAAAAAGTTTACATATTGTTTTGCCAATCTTTTTAAAATCCTTAAACATATCAAATTAAAACCCTCCCTAGGAAGCCTTTTAAAAAATTGTATAAAGCTCTCAATACAACGCCATACTATCCACCCTCTACAAATCAGTCAAAAATATACCAAAAACATATAAATAATGTTTCAAAAACTTCCTCAAAAAATAAACAAAAAAAATATATATCTCCTAAAAACCTTTAAAATTAAATTTAAATTAACTAGAAAGAAAATGAGTGTTTCCTTATTATGATTGTACTTGCATATTAAAGAAATACCATTTCTAATTAATTCCACACAAAATTAGCCCAATAGTTTCTTATATATTGTATACATTTTATATAATTTATAAATTTGATATAATTTATAAATTTTATATGTTTACATACTTTTCCCCTCAGAAAATCCCATCACCAGAGAGCATTCGCTGGCGCCTTTGCTTCTGCTGGTTGCATTTCATTTTACCATTTCGTTTCGTTTCACGCTTAAATTTATGAATTTCGACTCGCCGCTGGCACCGCTGGCCGCCGGTTACCCCGACGATCCGCCCCCTGGCCGCAACCGATCCCTCCCTGAATTTCGCTGCTCCTCCCCGCCTCTGCCACCGCCTCCGCCTCCGCGTGTGGCGCATCCATTGTTGGCCCCGCACATATGCGGTTTTATATATTGACACTTAAAATTTATGGGACTTAAAAATCTACAAAACGCTGCCACGTTTTGTCCTGCAAAAGTTGGTTTAGAGCTCACACTGCCTCGTCCTCTCATCCTGGTCTTTCAGGATGGGATTTTTGGGGGGAGAGGATGTGGTTGTGTGCTGGTAAGGTGGGGGGGGGGGCTTTGGGNAAAATAAAAAAAAAAAAAAAAAAAAAAAGAGAAAAGAAAATCCAGGAGGAGGAGCAGAGCAGAAAGGACGAGCGAAGGCTGTGTGAGGAGTCAGTGACAGGAGTGCGGACGGAAAGTGCAAAAACTAAGCAGCAAATCGTGTGTGAAATTAACAGGCTTGCCACGACCAGGGTTGTCACCCGCTCCTCTTAGCAGCAGTGAAGTGAGTCTCCTCTGAATTGTGCCCCCGAAATGTGTGTGAGAGGCGAACGTGTCGGAGCATTTTTGATTTTATTTTTTCCCTCTTTGGTTAAGTTTGCTGCAAATAGCAAATAGGGTTGCCAGGTCAACATAAGAAGCGGTAATAATTTAGGGTTTCAGTTTCTTCTTAAGTTATTATTTTGATTTATCAATACATATTTTTTACTTTTAATTGGCACAAAAAATATTTATGATTAGATCAAATCAGAGTTGTCTTCTTGCATGTGAATGCATTTCTTAATTATTTATCTTATTATTATTGATAAAATGTAGTTTAAATTAAATCAGTTTTCAAGGCACCTAGCACACTAGAAAACCGATTTATTTTATACTACATTGTATAAATATTTATTTTAATTATTTAGCAGGGCTGCCAACTCCCCTTTTTTTGTAATAAATTATTGGTGGTGTTATATATTTTTTTAAATGAATTTCTTATTATTATTGTGTTTTAAAATTAGTTTCTTTTCAATAGGACCTCCCCTCTTTCTTAAAACGCTTGTACTGTAACATATCCTAAAAAATTCGACTTTTAACAGGCTTGCCAACTGTTGCAAACCAACTACTCGTGAGTATATTTAAATATTAATATTATATTAAATATAATATTTATAAAAATTATTTTTAAATATTAAATTATCAAAATTCCTGCCAATTAAAGTTAATTCTTATAAAAACCAGCATCCCACAAAGGTTGTCAGATTATCTAGACTATCTTTCTTTCACACACACACACCACAGCGTTGCCAACTTGGCGAACTTTCTCTCTAAGAAAATCTTATTTTTTATACCTCCCAAAGGGAAAATTTCATTTATTTTCTTTTGCCATTTCCTTCTTTCCTTCTTTCTGGGGGCCTTGTGCTAATTAAATATAACTTAAAGTCTATCAAAAGCAAATTAATCATTTAACAGCCGCAAATTGCTAGGAACTGCGGTTGCCTCGGGAGCACACAAAAGAAAAGCCAAGTCCGGGCCAGCCAAGCCAAAAAGCCGGAGCAGGCACTTTCTATTTCATTTTCATTGCTGATTTCATTCAGTTAATCAGCTTATTGAACTTGAGGTTCACTGGCTGTGGGCCAATCCTGCAGCGGGCCACAAAAGCCGGCCGTGCTGCTGCTGCTACTGCTGGAAAAACGAAAAGTTGGCAATTGGGGATTTGGTTTTTAAGCAGTTGCAGCTGCTGTTCCTCCTCCGAGAACTGCCAACTGGGAGCTGGGAACTGAACATTGGGAGCTGGAAGCTCAACAAAATCAAATTCAATTTGCCAGCCAGAGTCAGATGTGCAGAGCCAGGAGCAGCTGCGGCAACTCTGGCATCTCCCAAAGTTCAATTAATTACACAATGAGCCGGGTTTATTTTTCGGGATATAGCGCCGGGCCAGGATTCACACAGAACCAAAAGTAATGACACTATCCATTTTAATATCAATAAAAAAATAGCATAAAAATTCTGCTCATATTTTTGTAGTGAAATAAAATGATTATTTTCAATATTTAATCATTTAAAAATTATATTCATTTTATTAAGAGCCTTATGCTTTATGCATTTTAATAATTATAATAATATTATCATATTTATAATAATAATATTGTAAAAATTATAATGTTACACAAAAGTCTCTTTATAAAATAAATATAAAAATATAATATTGTTTTCTTTAAGCAACACAACTGTATGTTCTTAAAGAAAAGAAACATACCAGAAAATACCCAAAAATACCAGAACATACACAAAAAAAAGGACACGAATTCTTGAATAGTTTTGCAAGCCAAAAAAAGATTTTTAATCTATTCATATTGCCATTTTCCAGCTGCAGGGGGAAAGACTTTTGACTAAAATAATATATTTTTAAAAGAACTCGAAAAAAAAACAAATAAGAAATACAACCAAATTAAAAAAAAAATATGAAAAATACCAGAAAATAATACTATGAAAATACTAGAAAATAATACTATTAATATACCATAAAAAATATATATATTATTTTAAAAACAAGAAAGAATCATATTTCTCTATATTTATAATTATTATTAATTATATTATATTAGAAATATAAAATATTTAGAAATAAGTTGAAAGAAATCGATTTCTTCGATATTTTTGTTGGCCAAAGTCGATAGTAAATCAATAGTAAATTGATAAGATTTGATTAAAATTTCCAGCTGCACCTAAACCTTTGGTGTAAAGGAGCTTCCTGTTGTATTTCAAAATAAATAAATACCTAAAACCTAAGGGCTTTTGGCTGATTCTCCTTAATTTCAACCTAGAAAGATGCTTCATTTTACCACATTTAACCAAAAGGTTCTATAGCTTATTTTCTCCATGTGCAGCTATAATAATTGTTATAAATTGTGATTGCTTGTCGGTGATTATCGCTCACCTGAGTTGGCTGAGTGGACAGCAGGTCGATTTGCTCATCGTGTTGCTGCTGCTGCACCAATGCTGATGTGGGTGTCAGTTGCTGCTGCTGCTGGAACTGCTGCTGATAGTGCTGCTGCTGCTGGTATTCATATTGCTGCTGCATTTGATATTGCAATTGCTGGTACTTCAAGTGTTGCTGCTGCTGCTGCTGCTGTTGGCCATTCACCAGCAGACAGCAGCAGGAGAGAGCGATTGCCAGGAGTTGCAGCGCATTGGCAACACTGCGTCCTGTTTTATTTATTGCTGGCGACGGCATCTTGCCAGTATATATATATATATATATATATAAAGAGCTGAGAACGGGATATATATATCCGTTTCCGCTTCACTCTATTCTATGGCTGCCAAGTATGCAACACTTTGGTTGCCTCCTTCCTTGCTTTTTCGCTATTTTCCCTTCAACCAGTTGCAAGTTTCGGCGCTGCCACTGCAAGAAAAACATGGAGGAAAAGTGCAAATAAATTCCAACTTGTTCTCAAGTGTCTGACATGAGTATATATCTGTGTGTGTTTGTGTGGGTTGGAAAAACGGCAAATAGTTTGTTTAGTGCTTGCCATTCGATATGCCATCCCCCCTTAGGGAGAGAGACGACTTTTTAAAGTGATTTTCAGTGAATTGAACTTGGTTAACTTCGAGTATTTTGTAGTTTTGATTAAATAATTCGAGTATAGTATATTTTTTATAACAATTACTTAATTAATTAGTGTTCTTAGATAAGTATTATGTGTATGTAATAGTTTTGATGGAGTAATTAATGAGTGCAGGGACTTTTTTCATAATTTAATAATTAATTTGTGTGGTTAAATAATTTAGCAAAGAATCAAGGAATTATTTAGCTAATTTTAAATATGTTTGAAGCTGTACAAATATTTAAATATAAATCATTGCTATAATTCCTTAAATTTCCCCTTAAAACTTTAGACCTTAAAATATATAATATTCATAGAACTCTTACCAAGACCCCCACTTCATATGAATTTTTCTAGCAAACTACTATAATTTGCCTTACTAAAAAATATATATAGCTTTGTGCAAGTTAATGGAATTTTTAAGCACGATAACAATAAAAAAGAAGAAAGCAGGAGTGGTGTAGAGTGGAGTGGAGTGCAGTGGCTGAAATGTATCATTTTAATATTCCATGGAAATAATTGTGGCCACAAACGCACAACGAGAAAAACAACGAGAAAAATTCAGCAATTAAAACAAAAGAAAATGGCAAATAATGAGCAGTGTGCTCTTCATCCTTTTTACTCGAAATTGCTAGAAAAGAAATAAATACATATATATGTTTATGTATCAGCAATGTCTGCTGCGTGCAAAAATCAAAAATATAATTTTCCATAATTAATGCACAGAAGAAACGCAACCCCAGAGGCAGAAACAAAACAAAACAAAGCAATTTTCTTTAGCAGAAGAAGCAGGAGATGAGAGAAGACGGCGAGGAAATCAATTTCACTTTTCAATTAAATGCCGAGGAGGATGATGACGATCAGCGCGCACGATGATGATGCTAATGATGGCGATGAGCTGCTATTTTTTAATATCAAATGCAATAACAGCTGCTGCGAAAATTGCACTTTGCTGCGGCTCATGGAGGGGGGAGGAGCGGGCGGACAGTGAAGCCTCGCAAGAGTGAACCATTAAGGAAATTCAGTGATACAGAAATGAAGAAATACGGAAATAATAAAATAAAGAAATAAATAAAAAAGAACAATAAAGATAAAGATAAAGAAATCAAGAAATCAAGAAATCAAAAAATAAACAATATAAAGAAATAAAGGAACAAAAAAAATAAAGAAATAAAGAAATACAAAAATATAGGAATAAATATATAAAAAAATACAGAAATACCGAGCCAGAGTAAATGAAGGAAGTAAATTATTTATTTATTTACTTATTTAATAAACTCTCAATAAATATAAGTTTTTTAGATAAATATCCTAAATAGTTTTTTCTAACTTTTGTCATATTTATTATTAAATAAGTTTTTTTTTAAATTATATTCATTGCAAAGAACTTATTTCGAGTACCACCTGTACCTAGCAACGTGGTCCCCTTCCCGCTCTGCCGCCTCTTGGCTGCTGCCTTGCCATAATCATAAATTTCGCTTGCGTTAATTTCCCCGAGAAGGTTGAAATACAAAATCAATAAGATCCTTTTAATGCGCGGCATATGAATGAATGCGAATGAAAAATCCCGAAAGCATACACACGGACATGTTTTAATCGAGAAAATAAATTTTATTTTACGGAGAAGCCACAGAAAAACATATGAGAAAAAAAAAGAAATGGGAAAACAACTTTTGACTGCGTTAACAAACTTGTTTTTGCGCCGCTGCTTGGCCACTGCAACAGCGATACTGCGGCACTCCACCCCGGCGGAATTTCCCCCTTTGTTTGGTGTCAATGATAGCGTGAATGATACTTTGTGTACACACTTCATTTGCACAAGTGTCCGTTGCAGCAACAGCAATGATCATTGCAAGCGGCAAACGTGGCAAACGCGGAACACGCGGCGTATACGCAACGTTGCGTATACATTGGCCCTTTTCAGCGCCAGGCCGTAAAGTGGGCCAATAATCATCGTCATTATGCCAATCAACGAGTGAGTCGAGTTGCGTACAGTTGAGGCTTCAGTAATAATAATAATTATAATAATAATAATAATAATATAATGGCAATGCAAGGGATTTCTGTGTAAATAATCCCGAGAAAAGCTGAAAGGAATGGCCTGGGCACTTAAACACATACAGAAAAATAATTATTGGCCCGGAGAAAGGGTGCAATTTTAAGGATTTAAATACAGGAAATTATCAATTTAAATATAAAAGGAAAGTTTTGGACGGAAAGCGGTAAGGACTTAATACATTTAATTTAATAAATAAAATATATTTTAAGCAAGGAAATAATATATAAATGTATTAAAATCCCCTAAAAATATATATAATAAATAAAATCATTTTATAAGCAGTCGCAGCTGTTAATTTTCTTTTTGTTTAGTTAATTTAATATTTAAAAAAGATTTTAGGCATTTTCGACCCTATAACTTAGAACAGTTTCCCGAATTCAAATGAATGTATTATTAGCTGAGTTATTATATTTTTAAACTTTAATTTTCCAAAATGATGGATAAATATTTAAATTTTCATACTCCTTTCGGGGTTATATAATTTCAGTCGGAAGCACAGAACAATGTGAAGGAGTCATTTTCGACCCCATAAATCATATATATTCTTGATCAGCATCAACAGCCGAGTCGATTTAGCCGTGTCTGGTAGAATTTTAAAATTTTAAATATTTTTCGAAATTTTAAAATTGTAAAAAAAAAAATTGAAAATAAAATAATTTTCAAATAAAATAAAATTCAGTATGCAGTTTTTTTAGCCTTATAAATCCTAACTCAGAAGAGTTTTTAGAATTGAAATTAATGCATTTTTAGCTCAATTATTATATTTTTATGATTTAATTTTCTAGAAAATTATGGAGGTTTAATATTTTAATTCTAATTTGTTAATCAAGCTAAAATTCATTATAAAAAACACTCTCAGCTGTAGATTATAGGTTTATCTAAATTAATTTAATATTTTAAATCTATTTCAAGAGAATATATTTAACATAATCCCCTGAAAATGTATATAATAATATTATATACACGGAAATTCATTTTAAAAAGCACTCTCAGCTGTTGATTTTTTCTTTTGTCACCCCCACAAATCCTCGCTTACTCCCCGCCCCGTCCTCTCCCGTTTATAGCTGTCCTCGTAAAATTGATAAACAATAAATGAGGAATTGGGGGGAGGAAGGATATTGAGGACTCACAGCTTGGCCAGCACTTGTTCCACAAAAATTACGTAATGTCGCCATAACCTTCGCCTCATAAAGTATTTTAATGGGATACAAAACTCAACAAGAGGCGCTCTCAGCTTCAGTTTCAGCTTCAGTTGGAAATCCAATGATGGTGTCGTCTGGCATTTTATGCGTCCCCCCCTTTCCACCGCCCTTTTTTCTGGATTTTCTTTTCTTTTTTTTAAGGCTGCCCACAAAAATCGAGCGAAAAATTGCAAGCGGAGTGTAAAATTTATGATAAAAACGTGCGACGCTGATAAGAGTGTCCTGGACAAGCGGAAGTAGCTGCAGGAATGAAGCGGAAATGGGGGAGGCACAGGGCGGGGAGGAGCTGGCCAGGACAAGGAGAAGGTGGGGGGGACTAGGACTTGAGTGAGCGGAAAGGAAGCCAGGCAAATGAACGGAACACATAGCCGGCAAACAGGCTGAAAGCGGGGCGTGGCAGCTTGTTGCTCGTTAGGATAATAGTTGCACATTCCTTTAACCGTGCCTAAGTCCCTCTGCCTGGGATACCTGTCCACCTGCTCCCTCTTCCCGTACTTTGCACTGGTTTTTCCTCGCTTTTCCTGGCTAGATTTACGCCTACACACGCTACACGAAAGTGGTCACAAAAAAAAGTACAAAAAATAGGGGATTTTGACTGAATTGAAAAGCCGGAATCACTAATGCCCTTACCAACTGATATCTGACACGATTTGTCAGGCTTCAAAGATTTGCATTTTTCAATGGGATTTTTGGAGAGGAAGTTAAAGAATATTAAAGCATATTAAGGAATCTTTAGAGAATGTTAAAGAATATTAAACAATCTCTAAAAATGAACAGAAAAAAGAATATTGCAAATTAATATATTAAACAATATAAAAAAAGAAGAATATTTAAGAAAATTTAAGAATATTTAATGAAAAATATTAAATGTTTAAAAATATTTAAGAAAAATAAAGAATATCTAAGGAATGTAAATATGAAATAATGTTTAGAGAAATACGGAATTCAAAAAAAAAATATGAAAACATATTTAAAAATATTTAGAGAATCAAGGAATACTTACAAAATATTAAAGAACATTTATGAATGTTTAGAGAATAAAAAAATGAAAGAATATCTAGAAATATTTAAAAAATTAAGGAGAACTTAAAAATTATTAAAGAATATTAGGAAAACTAAAGATAATCATGAATATTTACAGAAATTCTGGAATATTCCTTAAATATATTTTTAAAAGTATAAAGAAATATTAAAAAAAACGATGAAGAAATATTTAAAAATTTAAAAGATATCGAAGAATGTTAAGAATTATTAAAGAAAACTAAATAATTATACAAAAATTTCAGAAAATAGAGAATGAAAAAGAGTGGAAAAGAATATTAAGCAATATTAATAAAGATTAGCAAATATATAGGAAAATCTAAAAATTATATTTAGTCCCAACTAAATGCAAATACATTTAGTTTTGATCACAAATAATATAATTAACAAGTCAACAGTGAGGGCTTGCTAAAAGAAAACTCCTGCTAAGCCGGCTTCTGTTGTTGAGACTGGAAAATGATTTTTCAGAGAGCGTCTCTTCCTCCCGTCTTCCGGAAATTAACCTTCCCAAACAGAACCCAAAGGCAGGAAGAGGCAGAAAAGGCAGGAGGAGGCAGGGAGCCGGGGCAAAGTCAAGTGGCAAGTGGTGGCAAGAGGTCGCGACTGCTCCTCCATGGTCAATGCAATCAGGTTCGTTGAAAGGCTAGTTGCCAGCCAGGATGCATGTCGATACTTTGTGCCCAAGGCCAGCCGCTGCCCCCCAAAAACCCCACTCGGATCGCTGCATTGCTGTTTTTGATTAAAAGCATCCCGGCCTTTGAGCCCCCCGCTTAAAACAGAAGCAGTCCTTCGCAGGACTATGCAGGACGACTGCCCCTGCCCCTCCCCGTGTGTGTGTGTCTATCTAATTTGATTTGCATTCCAACAAATTTCGATCTCACGCCGTTTCTGGCCAAAGCCCGCTGTGCACGTGTTTTCGTTAAGAAAAAATTGAATCCAGTAATTTGAAATTGTATTTGAATTAAGAACTAGAATTAAGTACCAAATAAGGGTTAGGAATATAGTTAAAAATATTATTTTAAAAGAAAATTGAATTTAAAGAGAAGAGGAAGAGTCTTAAATATTTTTAAAAATATTGAAAACCTCAGAAAAACCCTCATCAATTTGTAATTGTCCTGGTATATCCTCTGATATTTTATCTTGCCACAAATATCAGTGTTAGAAATATCACAATTAGAATGCACATTTTCGCACATAGTTTTCACTGTGCGAACCAGGAAAATGGCTCACAATCAGCTGGATTTTCCGATGCTGTTCCAAATCCAACTCCGGCTGAAATGCCATCAGAGTTCAGAGTTCACCTCAATCAGCGTGCATTTTTCGACGGCAATTAACCTTTTGGCCAAGTGCCCGAATTGTGTCATCTTCGCTTTTGTCTGGCTTGGGTTTCCTTTCCCTCTCTCTTGTATTTTTTTCTTTCTTTCTTGCTGTCAGACGCTGCGTATACGCAACGTAATTTATGCATGAATGCGACTGCAGTTGGTTTTTGGGTGGCAGGGGAGGATGGAGGAGCGGAAGGGGTAGGGGAAATGCAAGTGAGTTGTGGCAGCTGCTGAGAATGCTCCGTCCCACTGGCTTTGACTCGCTGATGATGAGGCCAGCAGCCTGGAGAGGCTCAGAAATGGAAACCAGAGAATGGAACCCCAGAGCGGCCGCAAAAGAGGAGAATAGTTTTTACATAAAACCAAGGGTCTCCTCCCACGAAATTAGGATTTATTTTTAATAATAGGTATATAGAATTCAATGAATAATTTTGTTCTTTTATTATTTTTAAAATAACTTGCCTTTAATATAAACTAATCTGTATACGTAAATATTTTTTAAATGAAATTAACAGCTGTTTGAGGTTCATAAATATACTAAAATCAAAATAAGTTAAAAAAATTGTATGACAAAAATTTCATTAAATAAATTATTAACATACATATATAAAATGTATATACCTCTATGAATGGTTTAAACTTTTATTAATGTACGGGTGTAATAATTTTATTATAAATTAAGTAAGATAAACTTGTTTAAATACATTTAGAAGGTATTCGGTAATATATTTTATTATTATATATTATTCTTATTATGTTTATTGTAATAACAAAAAAAAAAATTTTTAAGCCAGAGCGATTAAGGACTTTAGGCTTATTATAATAAATAATTAATTATTTACTAGGCTTCAAAATAATATAAAAAATATATATATTAAAAAATATATATATTAAAAAAATATATATTAAAGAAAATATATAATAAAAAATATATATATTAAAAAAATATTGTTCAAATTAACCATTAAAATATTACGATTTAATGTTAATTTGAAATTTAATAGCAACTTGTTTTTGATATAAAAGTATAATTTTGGGATATTTTGAATTTATAATACCATAAATATTAAATAAAATTAAAAATACATTTATAAATACAAACAATTAACTTAAAAAAAACAATAATACTACAAATATTTAAAAATATATAAATTAGACTTCAAAACAATTTAAAAACTGTATTAAAATATATATTATTTGCTATAAAGCAAGATATAAATACCATAATCAAAGAGTTAAAGATTTGTGTGCTCAGAAAAAGTGCTTTGCTTTGAGCCACAAATACAGACATAACCAGTGGCAGAAACCATTCAAAATGTTTGACAGCCAAGGTGATGGAAATTCCCAAAACTAATCAGCAGGAAAAACGTGGCTGCCAGGCCTCCCCTCCGCCTCATTCCCCCCGAATCATGGATAGTTAGAGGAGCGCAGGGGAGGCGAGCATCAAATAATAACACGCATTTTCAATGGAACCTCTGGTGTTGTAAACTTGTCTCATAAACAGGGCCAAGAGAAGCTGTAACTGTAACTAGAACTGGGGCAGCAGACGGGGTCGGGCAGGGAAGTGCACAAAAAACCATTAATCAAATGAGACTCTCTGTGTGTGTGTGTGTGTCGTTCTGGCAGGAAACGGAAGTGTTACAGTAAGCCATTTTGTCTGTTCGTTTGTCAAGCGAGGCAAAAGTTTTCTGGCCGAAGCACTGGATACCCTTAAACCTCCGGGGAGAATGCACAGAGAATAATGAGGGGAGCGAAAAGAGGAGAGGAGGATTGCATGAAAAGTTTAACTAAAGTGACACAAAGACAGCAAAAGGAGCTAAAAATATCATAAAAAATAGTCAACGACTAAAAAGTAGAAGGTAGCCAGAATTTAGCCAATTTTTTAATATTTGAAAGATGAGAAAAACTCATTAATAAAGTGCTTAAAAATAGTATAAATTATTTAAAGATAGAGAGATTTCTAAAAAATATGAACGTTTTAGAGTATTTATTTTATTTTTATATTAATTATATTACATCTTATAAATAACTGATATTTATTTTAATAATACCTATAATTCTCAAAGGTACAGCAATATATGTAAGCATCAATTTCTTTTGACTGTTGAAAAATGAAACAAGTTTAGAAAATAAATTTTTTTAAATACCTTTCAGTAATCATTCAAATTATAATTGTATTGATTAGATAATATAAATACTGAACTAATATGTATATTAACAAAAGGAAAGATTCTTAAGTTGAATAGAGAAAAAAAAAATGAAAACCATTGAAGAAAGGTACAATAATTCTTTTACAAAATATTCAAAATTAAATATTACATATTTATACTTCAAATTTTCTATTAGCTTTGTTCTTTTTTTTATTTTAAAATTTATTTCAGGTATTTAATAGGGACAAATAAATATTTTTCAAGTGCCATTTCTCTGTTCGTTGCTTTGGCAATTATCTGAATTGTTCCTCTTTTGGCCTCAAGTTCTACTTCACACTTCTGTGGGGATGTGTGTGTTATACACCACCCCCAACATCCATATCAGTTCCTCCCATTTAACCCCTTCCCATATCCTACCAGCCAACGTACAGGCCGTCTCATCTCGTTATGGCCATAGGCCAAATCCGAAACCAAATGCAAAAACTAAAGCCAAAACTTTTTGTTTGACTATTTTTAGCTGTTGTTGTTGTTGATATCCTGGCCATCCTGACGCCAGAAAATATATATAGAAGAGCAAATAAACCAACAAACATATGCAGAGGCAAAAAAATGTATGAAATATAATTATTTTAAAAATTTGCAGAATTTTAAGACCTTTAAGAATCACATAAAAGTTTAAAAACTAAGCTGAAATTATATATGTACAAACTTTAAAAACATTTTTATTTAGAGATTTATTAAGCTAAAATAATATTAAAATATATACTAATATAAGTTATAAGAGTTCTTTTAATTCTGTTAGATAATTCTACATTTATTATGATTTTGCTGAATGAATACAAACCTATATCAAAATTTTCAATTGTAAATTAAGGTTTTAAGTCGCTTGTAAAAAAAATAAATAAATACTACAAAATACTATACATAATATATAATACTATAAAATACTACACATTATGTTTAATATTATATACTAGATAATACTATAAAATACCACATATTTATACTATGAAATGACTTAAATTTATAAGAAAAACTAAATTTAACTCATCTGAAATTTATTAATATAAATTTTTTTATTTTCTAAACATCCCACAACAAATTATTTGTAAATTTCCTGCAATTTCTCATTAAATTCCTACCCTAAGAACTTCTTTTCCGCTAAGTGTACCAGCTCGAACTCCCACAAAGTGTTGCCGTGTGTCGCTAGTGTAGGGGGAACATGTGTTTGCGCATTTAGTTTCCTTCTGCGTTGCCTCAACGCAACTTGATGAAGTGCAAAAAACAAAACACAACAAAAAAAGAAAAAGGGAAAGAAAAAAACTAAAGGGAGGCAGGTGCCTCTGAAGGAGAAAAGGGGAAAGAAAAGTTGAAGCTGACAGCTGTCAGGTGAGCTAACCAAAACATATTTGGGGGCCTTAAAGACCGATCAAAATAATCCTGATTTCTAGGAATATTCATAGATAAAGCAGAAGCAGGGTCACAGGATATATATGAGGGAGCATTTTGTACAGTTATAATCCTAATAGTTTCAGGCACAAAACCACTCAACTTCAAGTTGAGCAAAGATGATGAGAACTGACAGGAGAAAACCCAAAGCAGATAATATGCCATAATATTTAAACACTTTGATTAATAACTTTTTGCATTTAAAGTTTTAGAGATTATTTTTTATTGTGAAGGTATATTTAAGTATGTTATAGAAAAACGTATATCAGGTAAGAACTAATTCTTCAGATTTTATTCTGTAAACTAAAATCTAAATTACTTACTTTATTAGAGATTCAAGTTGGTGTTCAAACAAGCATTATCAATGGCTTTAAGGTATTCTCTGTAAAATTATAAACGGGCACACTGAGCCAAGAGATTTTTATCAAGTATAAAAAAAAGGAATATAGAAACAATTTTTCAAAAAGAAACCAAGACAGTTCAAAGTTATTTTCTAATATATCCTGGCACTTTACATAATAATATTAAATTCCTTTTTTATAAAGCAATAATTTGTAATATTATTTTATATACATAAAATTAGCTTAATGTCATGTAAAAACAAATTCTAAAAGTTTTGTATAGCTTTAATTGATTTTTAATTATTTTTTTTAATTGTTAAAAATGCATTGTATTTTATTTAGAGATTGAATTTATTATAATTTTATGACTAGAAGTTATTTTGTTTAAAAGAAATACGGCTAGACCATGACATGCTTATTAAGTAAAAGAAAAATAATACCCCTTTTAATAATAAGATTTCCCTGCACTTTAAATAATGCTGTTAATTCCTTTCCAATAAAAATATTAATTATACAACATGTTTTTTTTAGTAATTCCCATGCTCTACTTATATTACTTTACAACTTTTTAACTGGCTTCTATCTTATTTCTCTCTTAATTTGAGGTGGCAGCTTATCACATAACCAAAGATACCTGCGGCTTTTCCCCACGCAATTTTCCTCAGCTTGCTTGTGTGTGGAAAACTGATGAAATAATCTCCCCAAACGGTGATCATCGTGAAAATAGCAAGTAAAAATTTAATCCGAAATTTGCCTCCACCTCAAAATTAAAATCCAAGCTGTTTAATTATTTTTAACCACTCGTTGATTACCAGCTATAAGTTTGTATATATATTTTAGTTATGTTTCATGCTTAGGCAATTTATGCATTTATTCAGCTTCTTTTTCCAGCGCTGTTTATGGCATTTGCCGTGTTTTTCCTTCTATGTTGGTGCGGTATGTGTATTGTGTTCGTTCGTGATAATTAAAAGGTAATTTTAATGCTCTGCTGAATCCGTGAAAAGCGGCAAGAGAGAGATATTGAGAGAGGGGGTGAAAAAGAGTTGGAGACTTTCGATTTTCGAATTGCAATTTTCCAACAACTTCAGCCTTTACCCAAACACACACACACACAATTGGGAATTCAATTAAGCAGAACCAAAAAATTGCGATCGATTATCCAAACTTTGATAGCTTAAATATAAGGCATTATAAATACATTATATATAGAATACATTTCGATACGCATCATAACTGTCTCCGTGATTTGCATTGTTTTTGCCTATAAAATGTTTCATAATCCAATGCCACAATCGGTTTATGCTTTAATTACAATATTAATATCAATTATGCCAAATGTCGAATGCAAATCATTAAATCTGTAAGTCTACTTTGCATAATTGACCCCTGAATACACGCAGCTGAACAATTTCTAACATAAATGTGCATTTTCATTCGCAAATCGAATCCTTGGCTAATTTTCAAAGGAAGCCCAATGAGCATAACATTTTAGCAAGCTAAAATTTGGATTTAATTTGATTATTTCCAGCCTGTTCGATGTTTTTGTTAATTGATGTCAAGGAAATGCAATGGTATTTAATTAAAAGTAGAAAGAAGTTAGTAATTGCCGAGTATTTATATAAATTCTATTTTAATTATATGATTGGTTTACGGTTTGGAGTTTTAACTCTTATTTTCTTTGATAAAAAACATGTAAAAATATATGTTTAATTCTTTATGATAAATTTACAAAAATATCTCGCCTAGTACCATTTATAAAATATCGTAGACTTTAATATAAAGTACTTTTAGATATCGAAAAATATTGCTTTTAAAATCAAATATCGATTTTATCGAAAATAATATTATCATACAAATTTCCAATTTATTTCTTTGAAATTTTAATTAATAACAAAAAAATAATACATTTATTTGCCTCCCTTTCCAATTATGTCTATGGGTTCAGTAATCCAAATGTAAAGAAATATTTAAGTATCGATTTATTTATCGAATTCAAAACATACATTTTCGGTATATCAATATTTTTTGCATTCTTAAGATAATTTCCTAAGCTTGTTGCAAAGCCACAAAGTGGTCAGCAGGCTATGAACTCTCTTAAATACTTAAACATTAAATGAAGTATTTTAAAAATGCGTTTAAAAATTGTTAAAGACAAAATAAAATATATTTAAACCTGCTAAGAAGATTTGTATAGTTTCTTTAGTATTTTTTGCACCAAAAACTAGAAATAAACTCACATTTGTTGAGTTAAGCGCTTTTGAACGAAACAACAAAACTTGCTCCTCCGATTTTTCCTGTCGTTTTGCGACATATCAAATTAAAATTAAAAATTCCATCTAAATGTAAATAAAACAAGAGATGAAAACAAAAATAAGAAAAAGGGAAAGAGAGGGGGGAGAGAGCGAATGACGAACAGAGGGAAAAGATAAACAAAAGGAATTGGGCAACTAAATGAATATGAAGCCATCAGCAACGGCTCCATGTGCAGCGGCGGGAAAAGCAACAGCAATTTGCAGGAAAAATCGGAAAGGGAAGAGGGTGAAAATGTGAAAAATCGAGACATGAACGGGGATGAGATGAGGGGGGGATGAGCTACCAGAAAATGTGAAAACGCGCCAAAGCGTCGGGGCAACGGCGGAAAAATGCCGCCAAACGCAAATACTGCGGCACAATTTCATTTTTTTTTTTTGGTTATCTCGCTTTTTTCAGTTTATTTTTTTATTAATTTTTTTTGTTGTTGCCTTCTTTTCAAGCCTGCAGGCCATAAATGTTAGATTTTCACTTTTTTTTTGCCTGTCGTCGCCGCCATGGTTTTTTGTTGTTGACAAAAAAAAAAGAAAGAACCCACAAAAGAAGATGCAAAATAAAAAACACAGACAACAAGATTGAGGCTCACATTATGAAATTTTTAATCAAATGAAATGACAATACAATTTAGGCTGTTGCCAAATTTAATGAAATGTCAATTTCATCAGAAATTAAGCAATTCACTTGAGAGTCACCCCAGGAAGAGGTGGCTTACTTGTGGTTTAAGTGTAAGGTTAAAGTATCTGGTAGATACAAAAGAAAATAATTCAACAAAACACTTAAGATGCATGTCAACAAACAACATTCCATTGGTTGATTTTAAAGCGGGGTTGGGGTTTTTATACATTTATTTTTGTTTGACAAAGTAATCAAAAGAAAATTAATTACTTAATCATAAAAAATCACGACACTAATTGCTATGGTCTTGCATATTTAAAGAAATAGTTAATTAAATATAGAAGCTAAGAATATCGAAATAACTTTAAAACTTTCAATAATTTAAAGTTCTTGAATAATTATTTATCAATTAATATAATAATGTATTGTTTTATTATTAAATATATATTTTATTTATTTATTAGAATTTTTTATTTTATATTATTTTTATAGAATAATGCAATATACAAAAAAAACAGTCTTAATTTAGCTAAGAAACCTGTGAAATGTTGTAAAATAAATGTAAAATAAATAAACCAATAATAATTCACAATTGTTTAAACAAGTATAAATATTTCTTTGAATTTACTTTGTTAAGTAAAAAATAATTATTTCAAATCGTTTTATAAAAATAGTTATCATAAAAATAATTTTTGATGGTGTATTTATTGTGTAAATTTAGCAAAAATAAATGAACAAATATATTAGCATCCTTTCTCGAATATTTTTCTTTCTTATTTATTTTTTTCAGTTATAAAATGGAGCATAAATAGGCTAATGAAATATAATAATTGTGTGTAATATTTATTTATTTATTTATATTTACTTAACATATTTTTTTTACTATTTATATTTCCCTAGAAAAATTATATTTTCCTAATAAATTTCTTTACTTATTTTTTCCTTTTTAAAATAATCTATATATAAGCTAATTTATTAAAGGAACTTCCCATATTTTATTTTTAAAGCAAAAGGCATTAAGAACTTCAAACGGATTTTCTTAATTCTCAGTTGTTGCCTTTTGTCCTTTTGTTTCTCTTTACACCTTCGATTTTTTTTTACTATGGATGGAATATAATTTTCAATATGAACAGACTTAAGCGAGCATATATAAATTTATAAATAAATATTATATATAATTCCGAAAAGGGCTTTCCTATGATTTTTGCCAGATTCCCCACGCAAACATTTTTCGCATTCAAACGAAATCCCTTTTGATATTGGCACCGCCATTGCCAGCATCCCTTTTTTTTGTTCTTGTCTCTTATTTTTGGTGCTCCTGTTAATCGTCCTTGTGCATCCCCCGGCTGCGGGCTTAACGATTTCATTAACAAGGAGCACTCGGAACGGGCCGCCTCCTCACAATGGCAACTGATTGTTGTCTTCGTTGTCTCTGGCGCTGTCACAAAATTTCACTGGCAATTAGCAGCCAAAAACCGAAAACCAAAAACCAAACAAACCGGGGGAATTGAGGAGGCAAAAAAAAAAAACGCAGAGTGAAGCCTAACCAGTTTAATTAGGGGCCACAGGAGGGAGAGGCGAGCGAAGAAGGCCAAGAGCATCCAGCCATCGGCTGAAACTCGTCACGCCGGGCACAAGAAAAATCAAAGAAACTTTCGCTAAAAAATAAATACAACAAAATAAATGCAGCAAACAAAAAAAAAAAAAAAAATACAAAAAGATGAAGATGAAAACTAAGCTAAACACGAACCAGTCACACACCAAGTCCAGATCCAAGTCCAAGTCCAGTTTGCAGATGCAGAAATATTTCCTCTTACTTCCTCTAGTTATAATTTTTAATTATTAAATTTTATAGTTTTTATATATTAATTAATGCCAAATGTTAGCTTAACAAACTGTTTATTATTCAGCTCTAATTATATATTTTTTTATTTTGATCAGAACTTTTTGTTAAGTATTTAATTTAGTTATTAATTTCACACTAGTTTCCTTGTATTTATTTCATTTGTTCTTGACTTTAATTGTTGACCACACACGTACACCCTTTTTTTGCCGGCACAAACACAGTAAACAGTAAAAAAATAAAAACAAACAATCGAGCACGTGACAAAACACACGCACACACACACACGCCGCACAACACCAAACACAACAAAGGGAAAACACAACAAACTTGACGCGAGCCGCAAACAAAAGGTTTTGTTTTTATTTTTTAAATACAAATTGCGGGGGCTTCAAAGTCAAAGTCAAGCAATAGCAAAAGGCCAAGTGTGGCAAGTGTGGCACGTTGCACGTTGCAGGCTCTTTGTTATTATTATTATTATTATTAATCAAAATTATTGCCAATATCGCGGTTGCTGCTGCTGCTGCCACACGAGAGACACGAGACACACACGCTGAGCGCTCGCTTGCAACTGAAGTTGCCGTCTGATAATGCCGCCTGTGCTGCTGCCGCCGTCGCTTGTGGCATTTTCCGACGGCATTTTCCGACCATGCTGGTCCGAAGCCAGAGCCGAGTGCCGTCGCGTCGTATGCGCCGCAAACTTTTCCCCACTTTGCCGACGATGGCGATGGCGAGTGCAGCGTCTGCATTTTCCATTTTTGGGCGTGTGGTGAAAACTTGCGCCAAAATATGGCCAAGCCGGTACCGCCTACCCGACCCCCACCTTTCTGAAGAAAAACTGATGTTTTCCGAGAGCCTTGAACGGCTTTATTTCAAGGGGAAATTCCAGTATCTTCTCAAGGAAATTCCTTAATGATCATAAGATAATGGCAGACCTGCCAACGTGCCTTAACGGTTAATAACTTCTTAATTTTATAGTAAAATCATTTAAAATACTTGCTAATATTATAAAATATATTAATATCTATTTATAATATGTAAATTAATTGCAAGTATAAATAAAAGACACATCCCTTCGTATAATGTGCTTTTTAATGCAGCAGGGCTGACAACAATAAAAATACAAAAAAATTAGCACTGCTGACAGGACTGCCAATTCGCTTTAATATTTTACATATTAAAGAAATTTTGAGAAAATAAATGTAGTAAAAAAGGTCCTATAAATAACAAAAAAGCTGCAGATAACAATATAAATAAAAAGCATTATATAATCAACTGAGACAGTCAACCTGTTTAAGCTACTGAGAGGACTGCCAACCTCTTTTGATAATTTATCGTTTAAAGAAATATAGAAATTAAAGAATGCCAGCATAAAGTAAAAACAAAAAATATTACAAAATTTCTTAGTACAACCAAAAATCCCGAAAGCAATATTTAAGCAATCGGGACTGCAAACCTGTCCGAGTCGCTGACAGGACTGCCAACCCGCTTATTGTCGCAAATCGCTGCCAGGTTACCAACACAAGCGACTCAAAAAATAAAAGGACAACAACAACGACAGAGGAAACTTATTATCAGGACGATAAGCCGGGTTCCCTGTTCGGGAAAATTCGACAACTTGATCCTCATCCTTATTCACGGTCAGCTTAGGACACGGCGCACCTTTGTGGGAAAGGTATGACAGAGAAGGAGAGAGATAGGACATGGGACAGCCTCAAATCCCGACACCTTCAAGAACGCGGAGGATGGAGGACACGCGACCAAAAAGCCAAGCCAAACTCATACAAAGCCAGACGGAAACGGAAACCGAGTCTCTGTGTGGGGAGAGGGCGGAGACAGATAAGAGTCTCGGACCGGGATTTCGAGGTCACTTCGGTGTCCCGTGTCTCGGGTGCACTTTTATCTGTTCAGCTTTAGGTCCAGCTTCTGGTCAAGCTTCTGTACCCAGCTCCTGCTTCTGCTCTAGCTCTAGGTCTTGGTCCTCCCCCCGCTTGAACTCCTGCTCATCGGGATCCTTTTTATTCTACTTCGCTCTCTTGTCGCCCCCCAATTTCATGCACTTGCTTCCATCTTCATTGGCAAAGACCCTCTTTGACTCGCTCCTGCTTTCCAAAATCTTTGACAAATGTAAACAGTCGTCGTTGTGTTGCCACGGTTTCAGTCAATACACTGGCAGAAACTAGCTTACTAATTCGAAAATGTTTTAAACATTTTGGAAAATGTTCTAAATACCTTGGACCTTCTTTTAAAAAAAAAACTTACATTTAATCAGGAAATTAACTGGGAAAAGTTTTAAACAAAAGCCTAGCTTTGGAAAGTTTAAAAAATATATAAAGCGAAAGCAAAAACACAAAAAAATATATTCACCTGATTATTAAAATTATTATTTTATGTGTTTATATTTTATATATTTATGCTTGCCGTTCTTATTTATAATCTTAAATATATATTTAAAATCTTAGGGTATTTTAATTTTAGACAATTTAATATTTTGTTATTATATTTTCATATTTTCTAAATATTCTGAGCATTTTCTTTTTAGTTCTCATATTTTCTGCTCCACATTTTCTTTCAGTGTGGTGGCCATGCGGGTTGTGTTTTCCTCTGCCCCATGTTTTCCCTCTGCTCCCCTCTCTCCCACTTCCCCTGACTTGATTGTGCTCCGCTTGGTGTTTTATTTTCCCCCGGTTGCAACTTTAGATTAGAGTTAATCAGCTTAGCGTGTCACTTTGACTATTAGGTGTGGGGTGTGTGTGTGTGGGATGTGTGTGTGCGAGGAGTGTGTGTGCAGGGTGTGTGTGTTCCTTAAAGGATTGAGACTGATGGACGCCGGTTGGGCAATGTGGAATCTCTGGTCAACTGGCTGCAGCAGCATCAGCAGAAAGTGTTAATTATGATTTACCTTTAGGAAACCCCCCCACGAAAATCGCTATGAATTTCCCGGAAATCCATGGGAATTTTCAACCAATTCATAATTTAGATATTCAGAAACAGTATATTAAGGATTTGAACACTTAAAATAAATTATGTTTTTGATATTTAGAAAAATGTATATATAAAATGTTATGCATAAAAGAAAAGCCTAGGTCAGGGTTTATTATGTTTTATCCTTGAAAAACCCGAAGATTTTCCCATAAATGAATAAGAATTTTCATTAAAATTATATTCTAGCTATTCACTAAAGATATATTAAATCAAAGATTATTAAAATATATTTTAAATTGTGTTTTTGATATACAGAGAAATATATATATATAAATAAAAGAACCTTTGTACACCGTTTATAATAATTTACCCTTAAAAATCGTTAAGAATTTTCCGAACATGGATAGGAAGTTGAATGAAAATAATATATTGGGTATTGATAAACATTTTATTAATATAATACAATTTTTAAATATATTTTCAATGTTTTTAGTATATAGAAAAATGTATATACAATAAATATTCAATGAATACTCTTACTATATATTTCTTCCAAAAGTCACCAAGAATTTCCAGTAAATTTCATTTAAATATTATTTTAGCTATTCACGAAAACTATTAATATATATTTAAAATTATTATTTAATGTATTAATATATTAAAACAGAAACTTTTTCTACAATTCACCCTTAGAAATTCCCAGAAACGTATAGCATTTTTCATTTAAATAATATTTTAGCTATTCTATAAAAATATATATTAAGATATTTTAAATGCTTTCAAACAACTACGTAAATTTGAAACTATGCTTTTTATATATAGCAAAATGTATATGAAAATTGTTCAAAGAAAACTCTTGGAAAGTGGCAGAAAACTTGTGTCTTATGGCATTCAAATAATGTCTCTGGACTTCCACTTAACTGGACTTGAACTGGGCCTGAACTGGGCAGAATTGGTAACTCCAATCAGTGCTGAAATATTCGAAAATGAACCCACAAAATAAGTCTCTCTCTCACTCCCTGGCCTCTCAATTGAATTCTGCGGCAATAAGTCAATTGGAAATCATTGAACAACAATTTGACGTTGGCCATTTATAAAAGCATCAAAATCCGTAGAGAAAATTGGGGGCTGAAGTAGGGGGGAAATCAGGGGGAAAACTGGGCAAAACAGGTTGGGATTTGGGAGGAAGAAAACCAGGGGGGGTTTTCTGGGGAAGAAGCTACGTAGTGTGCCAATTAATGTTGGCAATTAAATGGCGTCCACAGCATTTGAACGGCACATTTGTCAAGGGCTCGCCCCCCGCTGCTGCTGCTGCTGCTACCCATCTTCCACATCTCGGGGAAAATCCCATTGACCATTACAATGGGCCAGCTGATTGCTTGGCCATTTCACAGGCAGCTAGATAGCATTTTCCAGCCAAGCTCGCATTTTCTCTCGTCTCGTCTCGACCCAGCAGCTTGTCTTGTCCACTCTATTTTTTATTTTATTTTTATTTTCTGCCTGCGCCCGCAGCTGCAATTCAATTTCGCCTTCGATTCGTTGCGATTCGATTCGGGTTTTTCTTTCGTCTCCTTTCCTTGCTTTTCCCCTGCTTTTCTTTTGTTGCTCTCGAATGATATACATTTATTTTTTGAGCAACAATTGTTTTGGCATTAAAAACCGGACGGCTGCCGGGTGCCATCCATCACAATTGAAGCGAAATAAATTGAAACTAATGCCAAAATGGCAATCAATGAATGCTGAAACTTGCACTTGCAACAGCTGTTTGTCTTGCTTGTTGTTATCATTGTTGTTGTTGTCACTTTCCCGAAGCCAGCAGCGGCCGCAACCAGAAAATCCTGTTCGTGAAAAGCCAAACGCCTTTTTTCCGTTTGGTCAGGTGAAAATGGTTAGTGGAGCACTTTCTAGAGAGGCGGCGCACAAAGAAAGCCGGTTCAGTCGGGAGGATTCTGATAGAAAATGAACAAACATTTGGAGTAACAAACATATTATTTAAAAAACCTAGTTTTAAATGCAGAAATCTTCTCCATTAAAAAACAAGAAGAAAAAAAGAAACCAGACTGAAATCGGCTGAGTTTAAGCCAAGTTACGATCAAAAAACCACAGAAGAAGTTCGCGATTTTTGAGCCAAGAAAAATTAAAGGGGTCACATCGTAAAAATTCTCAAAAATTGGCCAAAAAATTATAAACCTAGTTTTAAATGCAGAAATGTTCTCCATTAAAAACCAAGAAGAAAAAACCAAACCAGACTGAAATCGGCTGAGTTTAAGCCAAGTTACGATCAAAAAACCACAGAAGAAGTTCGCGATTTTTGAGCCAAGAAAAATTAAAGGGGTCACATCGTAAAAATTCTCAAAAATTGGCCAAAAAATTATAAACCTAGTTTTAAATGCAGAAATGTTCTCCATTAAAAACCAATAAGAAAAAAACAAACCAGACTGAAATCGGCTGAGTTTAAGCCAAGTTACGATCAAAAAACCACAGAAGAAGTTCGCGATTTTTAAGACGAAAAAAAATTAAAGGGGTCACATCGTAGAAATTCAAAAAAAATTTGACGACAAAATATAAATCGAGTTTTAAATGCAGAAATGTTCTTCATTAAAAACCAATAAG
>VNJV01001139.1:0-12891 GCA_008042635.1 Drosophila nikananu | reverse complement strand
TGAAAACACTAGAATATTTCGCTGAAAACCTCTTATGATTTAGTGGCTGTTCAAGTGAACATAATTAGCAGCAATGCTGGAAAATCTTGAGACTGCCTAAAGCTATAAACACACACCACTCGTATACCCTTTTTCCTGCACAAGTGAGTACACCTCATAATCACAAACATACAGCCAAGGAGGGAGTCGTCTCTCCCCATTTTCAGGTCCAGAAAACTCCAAATTCGACCGCATTGCGTTGCCATTTGAGGGCAGGGTTCAAGGGGAGAGAAATTCTAATGGCCAGCAGCAGTGAAAAGGCTGCCACACAACCCACAACTCCTCCGGCAACCTCATCAATGCCAACAACTACCAGCAGATAAAATCGTACCCACACACACAGCTCTCCTCCTCCGGATGGGACAAGTGTGTGGCCCCAGCCATATTTAAGTCAATTTACATGCAACAATCAATATTTTTTGTGCAAATAGTTGACCCAAGCTAAAACCCAGCCCCCACAGCTGCTCAAACAGAAACCCAAAAATTTGTACACAATTTTCAATCTCAGCCTCATGATGTGAGCGGGAAATGGGTCCTGGGGTTTGTAGCCCAAAAAACTTAACTAATAACTCCTCGGTGTAACGGGGGACCAAAGTCAGGCGCAGCACTGGAAGAAAACCAAGTAACTTTGCATAACATTTAGTTTATATATTTATATTTAATGAAATAACTTTGTAAATAAGCCTGAATTTAGGTAGCTTAACTCTTAGGAACTCCCAAAATTGCTAATTCAAACTGATTTTCCCCCAGTGCACTCCTTGCGAGGGTTGCCACAGCAATGCCCAGGCATACTTCTAGGCGGCATCAAGCCAATCTGGCCAGGAATGCGTATCCTTCGAAGCTGCCCCCTCGCCAGACAATTGTTTTACCGGACATCCCTCTCACTCCTCCTCCTACAAAATGTGATTTATCTGTCCAGGATACACACGAGGCTAAAAAGGCGAAATGAAATGAGAACTACTAGCAGCAGCAGCAGGCAAAGTGCTGCGGTCTTCTGGCCAGAGAGCTTTGGGCCTACTATCAACCAGCCAGCTAACAAACCATCGAAACCAGAGGAAGAAATGAAACTTGTACTGTGTTTGTTGTGGGCCGAATGTAACACTGGACGAATACAATTGCCAAGGGGGAGGCGCATGTTAGGTGGTTGTGTCCCCTTTTTCCAAAATCCAAAAACCAGTGCAGCCTTTGACTGGACATCAACGGAATGACTTCAGGGGGGGGCTATGCGAGGTACTACTTCTTTGATTTTCAGAAGGCACACCACATGTAACCTGTAACACTATCGGTAATGTGTATATATTATAAGGAGTTCAAGCCAAATGTTTAGTCACAAGTGGAAACAAACAAGCAATCTTGTAACAGCTCCCCACATGGACATTTGCTCTCTACGGAAAGGCCGCCGCCACCTCCAGTTGCCGTTTATCATTTCCCAGCTCCAGACACATGTGCCTTTGTGTGTGAGCATTGTAAAATCCGCTTAAATTGTTGCATTTAACGTCCGCCCCCCCCGAGGGTGCAGAGATCACCAGTCCACCGTGGATTCCCGGCACTTGAGATTCAGTGGCGTCCGTTGTCCGGTGTGTGGGTATTTTATGGTCAGCGGTGCGCCCCCCGATGATTGCGGCGGAGTGCGCTTGTCGGCACTCCAGTGTCTCGTTATCTGCCTTGGCTGCTAAGCCGCTTACCGCTTACCGCCGCTTCCCAGTCCCCCGTAGCACTTGAGTTCTCTCTTCAGGATCTTAAAACTCTCGGTCAAAGCCATCAAACTCGAAATGTTTGGCCAGGAACTGTGATTTACTTGAGGTACCTGGGCTAGGAAAACAAGGATATCGATGAAGTATGTAAACATATATGTTTGTTATGATAACAAACAAGAAAGCTAAGAGCATGTTTCTTAAACGAATCATTAGATCGAACTGGAAATCGATTGCAGCTAACAGCTAACCGGAGCTCACACATTTCCCTAGAAACTTTTGCAGAGACTTTAAATCCAATTATCCCGAATAATAAGCTCTGATAAATAATAATATTTCAAGAACCAAATTATTAAAATACAAATTTAGTGTAAATACTGAAAAATTGGTCTGAAAGCCAGTTGGTATTAGCCAAAGCCAGCAGTTTGTAGCCCCAAAATGGCGCCAGAAGCGCGTCGACCCAAACACACAAAGTTGGCAATTGGCGCGAATATTTTGGCCAGAAAACGGTAGATAGAGAGGGAGGGGAGAGAGTGCCACACAGAGAGAGAGAAAGAGAGAGACGGCAAATGGCTGTTAAATTCGCAAAGCCATGAATCTTTCGGCTTTCGGGTTCTTTTGTGCGGACGAGGTCCTTGGTCCTTGCAAGGCAATCGGCCGTCGTCAACCGAACCCACCATAAATCGTTGCATTTTCTTTACCAACTTTTGTATGCACTGCGGTGTAAGGAGCAGGAGGAGGATGAGGAGCAGAAGCTGGAGCTGGAGCTGCTGTGGTGGCCTGGAATCCCGCATGCGTTGACACTATTGACAGTTTTATTGCCGCCGAACGTCTACCTGGCGGCCCCCAGCTAAGGATGTACATGTATCCTTTGGAGAAATAGTGCACAACAAAAGATATATCGGTTTACCCAAAAGCTAAATGTAAAATATTTTTGCGCCCCAAGAACCAGGGATAATCGCTTTAAAAAATGTCACTAAAAACCCCTCTCTCTGTAGAACTTTAAAGCCTGCAACTTACCCGTTTCGATATAGAATTTAAGCCATCTATCGATACCACCGATAGCCGCATCCCCAGCATCCCCAGACAGCAGATAG
Source organism: Drosophila nikananu (assembly GCA_008042635.1). Classification (NCBI taxonomy): domain Eukaryota; kingdom Metazoa; phylum Arthropoda; class Insecta; order Diptera; family Drosophilidae; genus Drosophila; species Drosophila nikananu. The sequence goes on along the minus strand of VNJV01001139.1, from coordinate 10,061 downwards.
CAAGGAGTCTTCGGCACATAAATTGCAACTCTTTTGCTGCGATCGACATGCAAATATATTCGCTGCATCGTGTGCATCGATTGCACTTGCCTTGCACTTTTGTGCCCCGCGCCAGATGAATGGGGGGGCCAGTACAGGGGTTTGCTCATTGAATCCTGGGCATGATTAACGCCGAACTGGGGACCCCAACGAAGCCGCAAAAACGGAAGGCGACCAGCTAAGCGTTGGGGTGCCGCCACAGTTAATTAGAGAAGCTGGGTGGGGAGGCAGGACACTAAAGGTACCCAATACTAATGTGCATTAGCGGGAAAAGGATGTTCCAGTTGGGAGAGAATTTGAATTTGACGAAGGTTCCACCATTGACACTAGTTAATTTCAAAAGGTTTAAGCTATAAACTCGTGGTGTTGAGGCTGAATATTGAGCTAGGTTTGCAGTTAAAACTATTGAGGATATATCGCAGTATACTAAATATCTTCAGAAACTGAGGAAGTAATATTTATTGGTATTTAATTTATTTTAATAAAAACAAGAAAGGAAGCTAACTTCGGCATGCCGAACTTTAAATACCCTTGCAGTAAGTAAGAAGAAGAAAAACCTTCTGACTTTTTCGTTTTCTCGGGTACTGACATAAGGTAAATGTTGCGAAAGAAAAATGTTGCGAACGAGAAATGTTGATAGCGAAAAATGTTGCGAACGAATTTAATGAATTTATATATATTTTCCTATGGCTGCTATATGATATAGTGGTCCGATTTGAATAAAATTAAAACCGAAATTCTGGAATAATACAACATGTCTATGTCTCAAATTATATAAAAATATGTGAAAAATTGTCTTAGTTAGATTTTTCATCAAAATTTTTTGATCGGTCCTATGACAGCTATATGATATAGTTGTCCGATTACAATACAATACAATACAATACAATACAATTAGGAATACAAAATGGCCATATCTCAAATTTTATTCAAATATTGTAAAAATTGGCTAAGTTATAATTTTTTTCATTAAAATTTACCGATCTTTCCTATATAGCTATATGTATATAAAGGCAACAAATTGAAGGTTAATATATATATATATATTTATTTATAACATACCTTCAGCAATTTAAGAAATGGTATTTATTAGTTACTGATTTATTTTATTTAAATATTTAGATAAAAGCCAATGCTTAGGAAATTTGTTGAACTTCAAGACCAAATTTAAACCTTATTTCTACTTCAGATTGTTTCCAAGATACTTTATACTCCCACTGACCAACATTTGGACCCCAATCCGTTCTGCTGATATATTAAATATCTCTTTAGGTTTTCAATCAATTTTATTTATTAGCTCCAAATTTATTTCACTAAAATATTTCGGCTAAGGCAAGCTGCTATGCTTACGCGGCAAAGTTAAAAACCTCACTTCAACTTAAGATTTTTTAAAGATACTTTTTTACACCCACTGACCAACATTTGGACCTCAATCCGTTCTGCTGAAAAGCACAATAAATTTAAACAGCAATTCCAGTTTACTGGAAAGCAATAAAAACAATGCGATTACCTTTATCAGTTTCCAGGTTTTTTCTGCAGCGCTCGCCAGGCCATGGAAATTCGCATTCTATTTTCTATCGCAAATTTGTTTCGAATGCTTTGAGATTTTCATCTGAGCCGCGTGTGTGGGGGGAGACACAGCCCCCCACCACCCCCCCTGCCAAGTTTTCCGTTCCGAAGGCTGTTGCTGCTGCTGCTGCTGCATACTTGTAGGCGGGGAAAAGTTTTATGTAACTTTGCCTGATTCAATGATATGAAAGAAAGTTTGACATGTGTAGCAATCGTCAACGCCGACAGCGACAGCGACTGAGACTGCAGCAGCGGCTGCAAAAAAATTGTGTTCCATTTGATAAAAAACAAAAAACAACAAAAAAAATAAATACAACAAAAAGAAAGAAGGCAAAAAAATAATGCGAAGCGAAGGCAGCGTAAACTTTTTTCGTCATTTTCCTGGGGGAGGCCGGGGAAAGCAGCAGGCAATTGTCTCGTGTTCCGCCTGAAAAAACACAACAAGAACATAATTTATTTCCCCAAAAACTTGAAAATAACATGAACGCAGAAGATGTATAAAAAAAAAATGAGAGAGAATATAATAAAACGAAAGCGAGCCAAGCCAATGAAATTTATGGGAAAGTTTGAGGCCCGTCCTGCCTTTTCTTAACTCCCTCGCCGCCACACGGAAAGAAATAAACAAATCGATGACTAAACAAAATCAATAAATATTTCAAGTCCCTCCTTTTGCATTTAAGTAATAAATTTTAATAAAAATACTAAGCCTAAACCCTAAGAAAAATCACAACAGGCTCTCAGTTTTCAAGGTCTCTAACCTTTTGGGAAATGTTTTAGGTTTAAAGAGTTTTAAGTTTGGCTTTCTTTTAAATTTTATTAACACAAGGAATTAACACTTATTATTGGGTTTTTCAGAAAGTATTATTATTTAAATTACCAATCTACCATTAGTTGTATTTATAAATAATAACAGTGGGCTCAGTAATTAAATTAACTTAAACTAGAAAGAAAGGTAACTTTGGGAAGCCTTTCTGTTGGAAATTTTTTGTATAACTCCTTCACTACTTTGCCAAAAAAGCATTAATTTCATTTTGGGAAGCTTTTCAGAGCTTCTTTTTAGTAGTTTTAAAACTCTGTCGATGCTGATCAAGAATATATATGATTTAAGGGGTCGGAAATCACACCTTCACTGCGTTGCAAGCTTCTGGAGTTGGAATTATAATACCCTGAAAAGTATTAAATATAACAAGAAGTGCATAATTATATTTACAATAAAAAAGGAAGAGTAATTAGTACCAAAATTACCATCTTCAGTACAATAATAATCCGTAGCAAGTACATCATTTTTTTCCGTGCCTTTCCACTGTTGGGCATCAATTTCCGCCTTTTGATTTCGATCGTCGAGCTTTGTAAAAGGGGAAAATCGCGCAATTTACGCACTGCCAGCAATTAGCAACTGAAAGGCGAGAGTGGCTGCGGCGGGACTGTGCTGGGTGGTGGGTGCTGGGTGGTGGGTGGTGGGTGGTGCACGGTGGGCGTTGGGCGTGGCCGGGCGAGCAGTGCTTTGGCAAACGGCGCTGACAACTTTCGACAATTAAGTGCAACATCGTGACCAGCAAACACAAAATCGCAGCCGTAGCCCGCAAAAATGGCTGCCGAAGGACAGAAGCCAAAAAACGTCCAACGTCATGAGAGAGAGAGAGAAAAATCGTTGGAATGGCCAAGGAAAAACGGGTCCAAAACAGAAGCAGCTGAAAATGCAGTTTTCCGGCGGTCCAAAGGCATCCAAAGGGCGCAACCGCATCATAACTGCCAATGCGAGACGCGTGCTGGAAGGAAACGGCAAGGCAGGCATCAGTCAGCCGGACGGGAAACCGGAACAGGATGAGGGACGGCCAGAAAATGGGAATATGCTTGGGCTTAATGAACTGCAGCGGCGAACTAACGAGGAAGGTCCTTAATAACAGCTCCTGCCAGTTTCCAGTATCTCGTACGTGGAGGCTGACGGGGCTAGATCGACGTGGCTGGTGATGCTGATCGGAAATGCACAGACTTTATGGGGTAGAAAAACTAGGAAAATCCATGTTTCAAGTGTGCACAGCGTCCTTGTACCAATAAAATACCTATAAAATATCTTAAATATGATATAAAACAAATGCCTTGAGTTTCAGCTATGAATTCCTACATTTGTACCTTTTCTTTTACGCTTTCAAATTTGTTTAATCCAAAGAATACCTATAAGAAATAATAATAATAATAATAATTATAAGATGTCTAATGCCTTAAATATGCTTTATTTTAAAACATGTTAAAAAACATAAAAAAAACTTTAGGAAGTACCACCCTTCTGCTCAGTTTTGAAACCACACAAAAATCGCCTTGCTTCAACAATGAATCCCTAAAGAAATCTAATTACAAGTGACCAATTTAAATAGAAAAGTATAAGATAAATATTAATTTCAAAGATCTACAGCATAAATAAGTGTAATTAAAATTGATGTAGCCCCCGGCACTTCTTGAGCTCCTCGCGAATGCCTCAGCCTGAAGGACTAATTGACAACAGCTGACAGCATCCTTGGAGCCAAAGCTTAGGTCCACTTTGGATTCCCCTCCAAGGAACAAAACACTCGCCTTTCCAATCTTCTCCGCTGTCTGCTGTCCGCTGTCATTCGTATTGTTTATGAGTCAAAACAAATTTTATTTTATTTGTGCAACTTTAGACGCATGAAGAAAGAAATAAGGAAAACAAACAAACTTTTTGGGAAACTCGGGGCCAGATGACACAAAACAAAAACAAAAACAAAAGCGAAACGGAGAAGCCAAAGGAAAATGTAACATAAACTGATTTATCCTGGACAATGGATGGGGCAAGGGTGCGGGTGCGGGAGGCAGGACTTCAAACTAGCGGTGAAAAATGTTTGCAGCTGGAAATTCACAAAACATGACAAAGGACATGGTGGAAAATACACCGTCCCGGGCAAGCTAAATAAAACATAATAGTGAACTGGCAGTTGGTCTCAAACAGCCAAAGTTGGGATGCTCTTTCTCAAAATTTGATTTACCGAAAAGTAAGTGAAATATTCTACAAGAAATATGGCTGCCTGTCAATTTACTCAATTTTTGTATGGCCTGCCTTTGAAAGGGTATGAAATGATGTTATAATAACAATCGTTGATGTCCTTCAAAGAAATAACATTCCGTTTCAGTTTCAGTCCTTCCATTTCGCTGTCATTGTCCCTGTTTGCATTGCTAAGCTCTTTCCAAAAACACACTGCAACAATTGGATTGCAGGCAAAAAAAATAAAGCTTAAGCCAGTACAAAAAAACTGAATAAGACTGTCAGGGATCTCACATTTAATTTTATCCCCCTGCTTCCAACAAATATCAATTGTAAATAAAGCAAATTTGGGTGAATTCCTAATCACAGTCTCTGAAATGTGGAGGTTGCACTGCAGGAATCGCAAGTATTTAGCCCGCTTTTTTGTCTGTGAAACACACCTTGTCCTTGTTCGGGACTCGCGTATGCACAAAGGGGAGAAGGACGATGGCCAAAAGATGAGCGCGCAGCCGGGAAAACGCTACAAAAAGCACCCACAAGTCCTGAAAGAATACATATAACAAAAAAACAGAGGAGGGGAAACAAAACAGAAAGAAAACTGAGAACTGAGAAAACAGTCATTCAGCATGGCGAAAAAGTAGCTACAATTTGTGCCTTTGTTGTTGGTCTGTTTTTGGGGCAAAACAATTGCAACTAACAAAGGCAGCGGAATTCCCATGTTGTGTCCTTTAACAGGAATGCGGGTATATAAGACATGCTTTAAAAATAAATAAATAATTTAAATTATATGCCAAGTTTTACTAAATATACCTATATAATTTATGATGTATACATTAAACCTTTGTTAGACTTGTCTTTTGGCTATCATCGTTCATAAGTCTGTCAAAAATGTAACCACCTTTTAGAAAGAACAATTTAAACCAATTTTGGAATGCATTTCTCAGTCCTTCAATTGCTAATTATACCATGTACCGTAGGTACAAAGGTATATTAATTTCGTGCAAATGTATGTAACAGGCAGAAGGAAGCATTTCCGACCCCATAAAGTATATATATTCTTGATCAGCATCAACAGCCGAGTCGATCTAGCCATGTCTGTCTGTCCGTCTGTCCGTCTGTGTCAACGCCTAGATCTCAGCAACTATAAGAGCTAGAGTCACCAAATTCGGTATGTAGGTCGGAATGTTTTGCACGCAGATCAAGTTTGTTTCAGATTTAAAAATTTCCCCCCCACTCCCCCGCAAATCAATAAAAACGTTTTGCAGCCGCAAATATTACCATATATCTTTCTTTTTGTGCATAGGCATGCATATGTAGAACATGTATCAATACCGAAAATCTGGTAAAGATCGGGTGAAAAAAACAAAATTTATTTACTTATCAGTGTGCTATCTATTTGGCAGCTAGCAACAGGTGCATCCCAAAAAACAACAACAAAACTGATGAGCGCAAGAAACTAACTCCCGTGCGCAAAAAAAGAGAGGAGGGGTTATCTCTGTCTCTGTCTTGCACACGCAAGTGCATGAGATGGTGGTGGTTTTGCAAAGAGCGAGTTTGTTTACATTTTGATATATATTTTGGTACATGGTATATAACAGTCGTTCACGAACGACTGTAGCTTTCTCACTTGTTTTATCTATAATTTATAGACTATAAAGAATTTATGTTTTTTGGGTAAATATTCCCCTCGATGGACTCTGCTGGGTATTTTCGAGTCCAGCCAGTTGCCTTCCCTTGGCTTCTAGATTCCATGTGCAGGCACTTAGGAAGCACTCACTTTCTCCTCAATCTCCCCTAGAAGTCAATTCAAGCCCGGGAAAGTTGATCTGTCTGCTGGCTCGTTTTTATTGAAGGTTTAAGGACCAAAAGGTACTGTTTACCCAGCCCCACAGTTGGTCAATGGGGGGAGGTTCTTGCCTTTGTTGGTGGCCGGATCCTGTGGCCTTTGTAGCCAATAATTGCCAAGGTTGCCCTGAATGAACTGCATTGATGAGGAAAAAGGGAAATGGAAATCCTTGAAGAATAAATTCTATATTTGGCATCAAAAACAGCCATTCTTTGCAATGTTGTCAGATTTTATATTTATTTAATTTCACCTAATTTTAGTGCAAATATATTAATAAAGCCTTCCAGTTAAGCTAATTGCTTGGCCAAAGAAACATATAGTTAATCCCTAAACCAGTTAGCATACAGCGCAGTTTTTGCTCATAAAAAGTGTATACAAAATGTAATTTATTTACCATTCCGCTGGGCAGTTCCACTTTTCCCAGAGACCCGACTATTTGTTGTGATTTTTATTGCGTCAGAGACGAGTGTCTCTCTCCCTCCTTCCGGGTTCACCCTTTCTTCCGATTAGTTTCTGTTTGATTTGTATTCAATTGTTAGTTTAATGGATCATTCAAAAGTTTTGCCTTCATTACTTTGTCGATGTTGTGGCGGTGTTTTTTTTTTTTTTGTGGGTTGTTTGCTTGTTTGGCTGCTGTTTCTTTTTTTGCTTCTTTCTCGTCGTCAACTATATCGCCTTCATAACCATTATCATTATCATCGTCATTATGGCTAAAGTCGCTGGCAAAATTTTGATGACTCGGCGCGATTGGAAGCGGTTATGGTCAACTTTAAATGCTCTCCCCGAAACCCGCTGGGCACCTAAGGCTTTTGCTTGTGTTTTTGGCCATTTTAACGCCGTCTCATTTCTCCGCACTCCAAGCACTGAGAGAAAAGGTGTTGTCTTTGGACGTTAGGATGCAAAGTAATAGAATATATCATAACTTTCGGGCGGAGGTTCGAGGAGAAAAATAAAGAAGCTGAGGAATGTATATCGAGAGGGAGAGTTCGATATCAATACAAATATATTGTTTAATATAATATCAAATATATATTGTGAAGGTGTTGAAAAATATATCACGTTAACCGCTTAAATATTGCTATTACCCATTACCTATAAACTAATCAAAATAATATTAATATAATTAAAACAATATCAGTAACAAGGCAGTATAAGGCCCTACATTTTATACTTATTATATTTGAAACATATTTAAAATGTAAAGCTTTAAATCGGTTAAACTCTTTTTAATAACCAACCTTAAAGTATTGATTTATAACTTAATAACATTGCTAGCAATATTGTATAATATATTGTGCTTACTTTTATATTAATGAAAATATAGGAAAATTCTAATATTTCATTTGATGAAATGGAACATTTCAAAATAACTCACATTTTGTGATATAAAAAGAGAGCCAAAAATGTTATTTAAATTAAATTTGTTTATATTTTTTAGTGATTAAATTTGACCCATATATTAAATAGATCTTCGATTTATAAACTTAATGCATATGATAACATTGACATATCTTTTTCATATTTGAGACTTAGAGCTTAGATTTTAGATTTAGATCTAGATTTATTTATTTATTATTATCCTGGCGCTTCAAGTATACATCTTTTAAATTAATGCGCCAGTGACAAAATGTAATATTACTTACTTAATACTCACATGATTTAGTTCTTAAATTTCTAGTGATTGTTACATATATTTTTTTAATTTTTATGTTTTACGTGGTACATATGTTTTATGCTGAGGCGTGGAGGTTGGGCTGCCCCCAACTGTTTCTCCTTAATACTTCCCATTTTTTTTTCTGTGCAGCCTCCCCCCCCCCACTGCCCCCATTGTTGTGATGGCCCATTGGAGGCATTTTGTTTTGTTTGGCTTTGTGCTTTTGTTGCGATCCGCCCCGCCTCGGCTTCAGTTTCGGTTTCGGCTCCGGTTTCGGTCTCGGTTTCAGTCCCACCTTTTGGTATTGGGTATCGCTTTTCCTGCTGATTTTGCTTATGTGAATTTAATTTACCGAAAGTGAGAATTTGGCAAGGAAGCACCCGGAGCACCGCGGAGCACCGCGGAGCATCCCGCACGCCATCGTCATTATAACGAGCAGCGCCCCGAAATGGACGTTAATTATGCTTGTATACGTCTCAATAATCCACCAGTAAATGAAAAATGATTTTTGGCCGTCGCTCTCTTGACAATTGCCGCCGCGTCGAAGGCATAATTAGTTTTCAAATATTTATTTATTTATTTTCGGTGTCTGCCGGGGAGGGGGTTGCGCAATGCGATATTTGCAATGTTTGTGTGTTGGGGATGGAGAAAGCCACTGAAGTACACTTTGAGAAATCCCTAACAGGCTGTGAATTAATCAAGGCCATCGCAAGACTGCAATTGCTGGCCAAGTTCCAGTTGAAAAGATGGCTTAAATCGCTCGTTAATCGGTGGTAATACTCGGGGAAAGTCTCACCTCTAATCGGGGAAGCCCGTCCAAATATTGCCTTTGTTTTTTAGCTCATCGTACCAGGTCTCAGCGCCATTTCGCTTGACATTTTCCACAAATTGTTGGCATTTTTTTCCGCTTTCCACCTGGCCTTCACCCCCCCTTCGAGCTCCGTGGCCCCGAATCCTTTTCCTTTCTTCGCAGGACTCCCTCGCATTCTCCGGCATTCTCTGGCAGAGGCCACATTCCAATGCTAATTCTAATTTTTATTTTTTTTTTTTTTTTTATTTGAAGAGTTGACTTAAGCTTGAAAGTTTAAGTGAACAGTTTTTGGAGCCATGGCTACTGAGGCCTTCGGCTAATGTACATTTGTCTGTTTTTTTTTTTTACATATTTACAGGATGGTATGAATATTATTTATATTGTTAATATAAAATTCTACAACTATGATTAACCTTATGAATCTTAATTTATTTTATATTATATGATATATGTTACTTTCTTTTAAATATTTTATAATGGTTCTTATGTTGTCAGATGTTGGGTTTGTTACTAAAGATTTTAATGAAGATTGAGAAAAATATTTTAATCTGATTTGATTAAAGGTGGGACAAAAAGTAAGCAAATGTTCGAGGGTAATCGAGTTGTTCGTGTTACAAAAAGGACATAAGGCAGAGGCATTTTTATTCATATAGTGTGCATGTGTTAAATTCGTGTGTCCCAGTCGGATGCGAATCAACTTAATCTCATCTTTGCGAGGTATCATTAATTTATCTTTATAGTTCAGATAGTTCTTTATATTAATTTTATGTAAATTGATTGATTTGTACCAAGTGGATGTATCGGTGAACCTATTTAGTTGGTTTGTAAAATAAAATTTTTTTATGTGATTCTTTAAGTCTGTATTATTGTTGTTTTGTGTGTATGTTAATGGAAAAAGTCTAGAGTCTTTTGCTGATTTATCAGCAAGCTCATTTCCTGTTATATTAATGTGGCTGGGAACCCACAGAAGGGTAAATTTAGGAAAAAATCTTATTAATAAGTTTCTTATTTCGACTACGTAATATGTATTGTTGTTTACATTTTTAATTGCATTAAGGGATGAGAGAGAGTCGGAACAAATCATAAATTTACCTCGTCTGGTTTTAAGTAGTAAAATTGCTTCGTGTATCGCTATTAATTCCGA
>VNJV01001132.1:0-17711 GCA_008042635.1 Drosophila nikananu | reverse complement strand
ATATTTGTTAATAATACTTACTAGAGGCAGAGGCTTGTGGCAGGCTTATTTTATAGCAAGAAAAGCCGAAGCAGTTTTTTGGGTAAACAAAAAAGGAAATAAAAACATAAAAACACAAAAAAACACAAGAAAAAAACGCAAAGAAAACGTCAGAAAAGTAAAAGAGGTAAAATGAGAGAAAAGAAAAAAAAACAACACTGTAGTGCCTACTCCCCTTTAAAACAAAACAAAAAACAGAATAAAAAATAAACAAATAAAAATGGAAAACCAAAAAAAAAAAAAATCGATATATATATATACAATACATATATACATTATATACTAAAGTAATATTTTATAAAAACGCGGAAAAGAAACAACAAAAAAAAAACGTGAAGGGGAATGGAAGTCAGAAATGGAAATTGCAGTTTTTTTGATAGTTATTTTTTTAGCGAGCAATGGGAGGCATTGAGATTTATATATATACATATATATATATATATATAACTAAATATACATACACACCTATACATTAGTATATAACACACAAACACACACACATTTATACAAAAAAACGTACTTATGGCATGTAAAGCAAGAAAAACAGAAATTAGTTTTTAAAGGAAGACAGGAAAAAGGAAAAACTATTAGCGGAAGTCTGCGAAAAAAATTAGGTATACTACACTCACCCATACACCCACACAAACACACACACAACCAAATCAACAAAAACAAAGTAGAAACAACAACAAAGTAGTTTTGCATATCCCAAAAAAAAGAAGAAAATACAAAAATACAAAAACCAATTAAAAAGAGAAGGAGACAAGTTTTAGGCTCGAAAAAAGGAAAGGTAAAGGACTAAAACCCATACACACTCCCACACACACACACACACACACTGAGAGAAAAACAACCAATTTATCAAGAAATTAAACTAGTTTTTAGTAATACTATTTTCACAGAACGGAAAAATAAAAGCCGAACAACAAATGTAAACATATTTAATAAATGCGAAAAGAGCGAAACATTTTTCGACCTAAGCGATTAAGAAATACATTTTTAACCTTCCCGAACCGAATAATTTGCAAAAACGAGAAAAATACATACGTATCTAAAAAACAACAAAAAGTAAAGGCTTTTGAACAAGAAATTAAGAATATAATTAATAATTTGCAGTAGTTGTTTTTGTTTTCAAACGAAAGGCGGCTGTCTTGGATTAAGAATTCAAGCAATCCAAAATAATGATATATAAAAAATGAGTATATTAAATACAAGCACACAAAAAAACAAAAAAAAAAAAATAAAGATACAAAATGAAGGAGAATACATAACAAATACACGCAAACACAAACACTGACATAAAAAAAATGGGTAGCAAAATAATAGTTTTAGTAAACGACGGTTGAGAACATTTTTTAAGTTCCCCAATTGAGGCTCATTCATAATTAATTTTACATACATTCTTAATCAACATTATTATTTTTGTTTGTTTGTAGTAGACAACGTTTTTTTTATAATCATATACATATATATACATATACTTTTGCCTAAGTTATATAAGGGGGAAGACCAGGCTTCCCATTCGATTGCATTCCCAGAAACTGGAGGCTGTTCTTTCGCCCCCCAAAAAAAAGAGAAGCAAAGCAACAACTGCCTAGCGAGAGGGTTAAAAAATAAAATAGGCAAGTTAAGGCGGTTGCAAAACGCAAACTGAAAACACAAAACAACCGAAAATCCCAAGAAAAGTTTACAAAATAAAATAAAATTAACAAAAAAAAACAAAAAAAAACATACAACAATAACCGAATTAAGAGGATGAACAAATAGCTGCAATACGTTATGATTACGTCAATATGTTCCTACAATATAGACATACAAGATACATAAATAATTTATATAAATATATATTCTTAAACTAACTGTAAACACACCACACACACACAACAACAACAACAACAACAACAAGCAGAAGAATGAAAGGTTTATACAATAATTAATTTAAAAGAATTCACTAAGAGCAGCAGCAGCAACTAACTAACTAAAAGCTAAATCTTAATCCGCAAAACGATTTCAGTTGAAGCCTTGTATCTGGTTATCGATAACCGTTCGATTCATTTCATTTTTTCACTAAGCATCTTAGACTAAGTTAAGCGACTCCCCCAATTATTTATTGAGCGACTCTAAAATTACACTAAAATAATGCAAATTATATAATTACGTATAAAAAAACTACTACATATTAAATGCAATTTAAGTTCCAATCGATACAATTTAGTTTCCATTTATCATTTATCATTATTTTTTTTATTATTCAATAAGATTTTTGATATTTTGTGGCTAATAAAAAACATTACAATAACAACAAATAATGAGCAAAAAAAAAACGAATGAAAACATCAAGAAAAAGCGAATAAAAAATATTATATGAAAACCATATTTCACTCATGTACATTCATTATCGTTTCACACACACATACAGCACCCATAAAAAAGAAACTGGAACTGGAACTGGAACCAGTTCGCAGACACAACTGTACTTTTATATTGAAGAGAGCTTGACGGGAAACTCAACAGAATATGTATGGAAAATACCCAAGAAAACAAAAATCTAACTAAATACAAAAAAGCGAAAAATGGAAGGTTAAAAATATACGCTAACTATATATTTTTTTCGTAGTCGGAATGTGAACTAAAAACAACAACAACAAAAGCACTGAGCAAAATTAAATTACTTACAAGAGAACTCTCAACTCACGCGACTCATTTTTCGAGTCGAACCAATGCTGAATAATGAAACAATTTAAACTTACTAAAGAACTCGACAAGTAAAAAAACTAACGAGCGCAGCTTATCAGGCACCAAAAAGGCAAGAAAACAAAAAAACAAATACAAGAAAAATATAAATTAAAATTTAAAATAAAATAATTAAAACCCGAAAAACACACACACACACACAAAAAATAGAAGCAATCAAGGAAAATATTTTAGAATGGAAATGAATTCAATTACTTACAAGCAGAAAACAAAACTAAAGCATATTTTAGGCAAAACAAAAACCAACACACTCTCGACAAAAGTTTATATGAAAATTATTACAAACCAAAAAGAAAACAAAAAAAAAAAGAAGTACGGGGAAATATTTAAGCAAAGCAAGGCATATCATAGTTTATAACAAAAACAAATAAAAACCAAAACGAAATTGCGGTCAGTCATGCAAAAAAAAGAAGATTTTGGAAGCAACCAGAAAAATAGCAGAAGCAGAAAGCAGAAGCAGAAACTGCCTCACCAAAAGCAGATTTGATTTCTTTCCACAAACCATATGTATCCGAAACCAGAGGAAATTGTGAGTAGAAGCCGTAGGGCTAACGAGAGAGAGGGAATCAAGACAGCAAGCAAAATGGTAAAAATACATAAAACCTATAGGATCAGCAGCGTCAGGAGGATCGGTCATATATAGCTAGCTATATAGTCTATGCCTAACAACAACATTTCTAGTACTCGAGAGCGAACAGAAAAACGAAGCGGAAGTGCGCAGGGAAAGCGCAGGAAAAGCGGAAGTCGAAAATGAACTTCAAGAACTTAAAAAACTTGTTCACACACACACACAACATACACACACTACACCCACACACACTCGTACACACAAAACCAAGAAGAGTAAAGAATGAAAACAAAGAATGAATAATGAAAGAAAGTAGCTGAAGAAGCCGAGAAAAAAAAAACAGAAAACAAAACAAACAAAAATAAAAAAGAGATGAAGAAAATGAAATAAAATTCTATATAAATAAAAATATTGAAAAATATTTCCAACACTTGGAGTTTTTTATTAAAAAGAATATAAAATATATATCAATAAATTAATAATATTTATAATAAACATGGCCCAGCCATGGTTATAAGTTATACATTTTAAATTATGTTTTTAATGCATGTAGGTTTTCATGAATCTGAATTCCATATTCAACAATTTTGTATTATACAGTTTTTAAATCTTCCAGGAATATTTTAATTTACAATTTTTTTTGAAATTTATTTTTCTACTTTAGGTAGGTTCCAGGTTTAAGGAGTTCTTAAATTATTTATGTGTGGTTTTAAAATCAATATAAAATAAGACCGAAAAATAGGCTATAAAGTTTGGCAGATTTTCTAAGGAATTTGTTATGTTTTTGTAAAAGTTTACAATTTAAGAGAAGTAAGGTTTAAGATTTCTTAGCTTGTTGATAATATATAAAAATATTAATATATCGATATTTTTTCTGAAAATGATATTTTTATATCGTGATATTTTTTTTACCAAATATCGAAATTGCGATATTTGTATATCCTTTCAGGATATTTAAATTTCAGTCATAAGCTTACAACTCAGTTAAGGAGTCATTTCCGACCCTAAAAATCATATATATTCTTGATCAGCATCAACAGCCGAATCGATCTAGCCCTATTAGGTAGACAAAAAAATGTTGATCAAAATTTCAAAAATTTTATAAGGGGTTACATCATTAAAATTGTCAAAAATTCAAGAAAAAATTTAAATTTATAAAATGTTCAATTTAATATGCAGATTTATTAGCCCAATAAAAACAAGCATAGAAAAGCTGTCCGAATTGAAATTGATGAAGTTTTGGCTAAGTTATGATCGATTTTCATAACGCTTCATTTAATTTTCTTTTTAATCCAAATAAGTGTCTTAAGATTTTCTATCTCATTTAATTCCCCTTTAGTCCTAAGTAATCTCTCAATTCCCAATGTTATCAAGCTAAAAAAAGAAATAAATATTTATATAAAATAATATATAAAAACCACAACCACGTAAGTATGTTTATCCATTATTCCTGCCGCTTCTTCCTCCTCGCTCTATCGTCTTTTCGTTTTCGACTTTTCAGTACTTTTCATTTGCCACATCTGCCAGATAGTTTGTCCTTTAACTATATATATTTTTTCTATATATATAGATGTCTTTTTGTGTGAGCTTTTCGGTGTTTGCTTGTCTAGTTGTTCAGTTGCGTTGCATGAGTTGAAAATGTAGAGCCCCGAGACCCTGCTAGGGACATAGACTCCCCCACCACCACCACCCTTGTAGGCACTCAGGACTTTACCCCGTTTTCCAAGCAGTCTAGTAGCAGCCCTCCTCCCCATCACCCGAAAATTACTAGAGCCAAGGGATAATATTTTGTTTTGAGCTTTAAGACCCCTCCGATCTCTGATAAACCAGAAACCGATATAAGAGAAAGCTGAACATAAAGAGGCACTGCATAGCCAGCGACTGTGTATCGACTGTAAGCCCGACTAAGCCCCCAATTTCTGAACCCACAGCTGCTCCGGAACTTCAGCTCCCCGATGAGCGCCATGGCCGCCAGTCGCTGTCCCACCCCCTTCGCCTTTCCCTTCACGCCCCTGGGCCTCAGCCTCTTCGACATCGATCCGTCCAGAATCCTAAGCTTGCTGCACCATCAGACCTGGCTGGCAGAGGAGGCACTCAGGTAAGTCCATCAAATTAGAAAGAAGAGTAAGAATGACGTTAAATCGATACTTTATCGATTTTTAAAGGAAAAGTCAATATCGATCAAATTGTTTATCGATAAAAATTGTTTAAATAATCCTGATTTTATCGAAAAAAATGTTGATTTCTCAATCGGTTTAAATAAACTTAAAAACTATAAAAAAAATTTAAATCAAATTGTTTAAAAGTTAAAAAATTAGAAAGTAAAGTAAAAATGACGTTTAATCGACACTTTATCGATTTTTAAAGCGAAAGTCTATATAAAAATTCATATGCGATAACGTTACAATAGAAAAGCGGTAAATAGACCTGTTCTATTGATATATCAGATAAATATAATAAAAAAAAAGAGACCAATAAAAAATGTTATTTATCAAAAAATTATCGGTAATACTGATATTTTTCGATACTTAAAATCGATATATTTGCCGATATATCAGTGACTTTTCTGGATATATGTTTAGCGTTTTGTTATAAAAAGAAAAACGATATTAATTCATGCTCTTACCCCCAGGACACGTGGTCTGCTGGCAGCGCCCAAGGACTTTCCCCATCGCTTCACCACGCTAAGCGACCTGCTGACCAAGGACTACCAGCCAGGAGCACCGACAGCCACCGCCACGGCAACGGCCACCACCGCCTCCTCCTCGTCATCCTCGTCAGCCGCCGCAGTGGCCGCCACTTCAAAGGACACGCCCGCACAGTACAAACAGCAACAGGGAGCGGCCGCGACCTTCAACCTGCGCTACCCCACGCCCACGGCCTTCTATCAGCAACAGCAGCAGGCCAAGGTGGCCAAATCCTCGCCATCGCCCCTACAGATGGCCACCAGCACCAGCACCACGGCCATGTCCAATGACTCCGGCGAGGATAGCTGCAAGCGCAGCTCCGCCGACAGCGATGAAGTGACCATCGTCGAGCTGCCCAGCGAGCGCAGTGCCCAATTGTACAAGGAATCGCTGGAGCAGCTCCTGCAGCGTCAGCGACGCACGCCCATCCTGGGCGGTGGCATCACCACCGGCTTGGGCGGCGGTGGCGGCGGCGGCGTCATTGTGGACGCCACCGGCCTGAGGCAATACACCCAGCTGCTGCTGGCCAGCGCCGGCAATCCGGATGCCTGCAAGGAGAAGAGTTCCTCCTCCTCCACCTCGTCCACGCCGCCGCTGCTTAGCCAGCAGCAGCTGAGCCAGATGTTGAAGAGTCCCTCGGACACTTGTTCCTCGCTGTTCAGCTCTACTGGCGGTGGCGGTGGCGGCGGTGGTGGAGCCGGTTCCGCCTCGAATTCTGGCATAATGGCACCCGGTACCAGCTGCGTCCCTGGCGCCACCATGGAGACCATTGAAGAGGAGACCCGTTGCGTGGTGTGCAATGCGCACTTTCCCAATGTCTGGCTGCTGGAGCAGCATGCCGCCCTGCAGCATCCGCACGTGGGTCCTGGCGAGGAGAAACCCTTCATTTGCGAGCAATGCGGCCAATCGTATCGCTATCGCAGCGCCTATGCCAAGCACAAGGAGCAGAACCATCGGGCTCGGCTGCCAGCGGACAAGCTCTTCACCTGCGACGTCTGCGGCATGCAGTTCCGCTATCTGAAGAGCTTCAAGAAGCATCGCCTCAACCATGCCCTGGAGCGGCTGCATGGCAAGAAGAGTGTGGGCGTGGGCGTTGGTGTCGGTGTCGGTGTTGTGGGAGTGGGACGCCTTGGCTCCTCCTCTGCCTCTGCCTCCTCCTCCTCCATTTCCATGCCAGTGGCCACGCCCACCTCTGTGTCGGCGGCGGGTTCGGTGACATCGGTGGACCAGGATGTGGTCACCAGCTCCCAGGAACCGATGCTGGCCGATGAGGGCGAGGATTTGCGGGTGAATGTTAAGCGGGAGGAGCAGCCGGAACAGCATTCAAGCGGCGGCGGTGGGGCGGATGGCGAGGAGCACGAGCAGGACAACACCGTGGACTCGGCGGGCATCACGATGCTCTACCAGGACAACAATTCATCGGCCTCGGCCTCGACCAGTGCCACCGAGCCGAATATTAGCAGCTCCGATGGCATTCATAGTACAAACAAGAGGGTGAGCTTTGTTGTGTGAATATATCGAAATGTTATTGATAACGATAAGCCATATTTCCGGTTTCGATAAATCGACTATGACGATATTTTTTTATATAATATCAGTACATGGTGTTATAATGCAGAATTCAGATCGATTTGTGAATATATTGAAATGTTATCGATATAGATAAGCAATATTTCGGCGTTCATTAAACCGAAATTAACGATATTTTCGATGTAATATCTATGGATGCTGTTATAACGCAGACGTCTAATCGATTTGTGAATATATCGAAATGTTATTGAAACGATAAGCCATATTTCGACTGTCAATAAATCGACAATGACGATGTTTTCGAAACAATATCGATATATGCTGTTTTAACGCAAAATTTTGTATCGATTTATGAATGTATTGAAATGTTATTGATAACAATAAGCATTTCGGCTTTCAATAAATCGACATTCACGATCATTTCGATATAATATCGATAAATGTTGTTAAAACGCACAATTCTGATCGATTCCCATTCGTTTTGCAGTCGCGCATGCACCACTTGGAAACGGATCCCTCCTATTCGCATCAGCAGCACCACCATCACCACCACCACCATCACCAGCACCAGCAGCAGCAGCATCACCACCACCAGCAGCAGCAGCAGCCGCACCATCCGTCGCACCACCTGGGCCACGTCTCACTGCCACTGGTGGCCACCTCGGCCGCTGGCTCCTCATCCTCGGCGGCTGCTGCTGCCGTTGCCGCTGCCACCGCCGGTGGCTCTGGTGGAGCTGGAAGTTCCTCGGCCACCGGAAGTGGCGGCGGCTCCAGCACAAGTGGCAACGGGGGCGGAAGCGGTGGCATCAGCTCCCTCAGCTCGCTGACCTCACTGATCAACGCCGAACGGATACCGAATGAGCAGTTCCTTGGCCTCAATCCGCAGGAGGCCTCCATACTCAATTTCTTGCGCGTGGATGCCGCCGAGCGTCAGAGGGATAAGCGGTGGGTACACATACATAGCTCTCTCACAGATCCGGAAATCATTATTTTATACATACATTTTTGTATAATATAATAAATATACTGCCCTTACAGGCCGGCCACCTCGCGCTTCGCCTGCCCCTTTTGCGGCAAGTGTGTGCGCTCCAAGGAGAACCTCAAGCTGCATGTTCGCAAACATACCGGCGAACGGCCCTTCGTGTGCCTCTTCTGCGGCCGAGCCTTTGGCGGGAAATCGGATCTCACCCGCCACCTGAGGATCCACACCGGGGAGAGGCCCTATCACTGCGAGTCGTGCGGCAAGTGCTTCGCCCGGGCGGATTACCTGTCCAAGCACCTCACCACCCACATCCATAACGCGCCGCGCTGAGATGAGGCGCGTAGGAGGCGGCTCCTACGCAGATAAGGAACCAGCTTCAGGACCACCAAGCCTCCCAGGCACACACACAGCCCACACACTCAGACTACAGGAAGTGCATATAGAAAGTTATGTATAAATATTATTGCAAATTGGGAAGAAGGAACTCCTCAGAGAACGAGGTTCTTTCTATATATATTTTTTTTCTTCTCTGTTTTTGTTTTTTTTTTTAATATTGTTTACCTTTTTTTTGGTGCAAGCTAGAGAAAAGTAAAAAAAAAAAGAAGATTACGGTCAACTAATTAGCACGGGTATTAAAGTGTTTAAGATTCTGAATATACACCTAACTCTCTCTAAATATAATTATGTGTGTGTAAGGAATGCAAATTATAATTACAAATTATAATTAACGTAGCACAAAATTATATATATCTCTATATATACATTTTTTTTTACAAATATGATTAAGTGGGGATTTTTAGAACGAGAATGCGATTTGGTTCTTTGAGACAACAAACAAACAAAACACTTTAACGAAAACCAAGCAGCCACAAAGCAAAATGCAATAAACAAAATAGTCTGTATTTTCTACCGAAACAAGAAAAGCGATATATTTAATATCGAAAATCTGCCGTTGATATATACACACACACACAATAGATAAAATATATTAATTTTACACCGATCTATAGACGCTAAACTAGCAACAATTTGTACAAAACCGGTACATGCATGAACATGAACGCAACTCAACTGTACTTTTGCAAGAATCAATGCAATAACTGAGCTAACTCTGTTACCTACCACAGAAAAACAAAAAACAAAACAATACAACTAATTGGAATTTTAGTTAATTGTTTAATAAGCCAACTAAAACGGAAACTAAAATTAAAACTAAATGTAAAACGTGAATACAACGCCGATTCGTGCTAGCTGCAAGCATTATTTATTTGCCGAATTTTCCGTTCAGGACAGGAGAGGAGGGAGTCGATAGGATTATAATTGTGTAAAGAATAGGATCTACCTACCACCGTCAATAGTTTAATTTATATACAAAGCAAAGCAAATCAAAACATAGCAACAATTAACAATTACAATTAACAATAGCAATTACAACTACAGCAAACAGTAACTGCAACTGCAAACAACACAAAACTAACTGTGATCATAGCAACAACAAAACAACATACAAGTTTTAATTGAAAACTGAAAACTAAAAACTGAAAACCAACAAACAAGCTGAACAGGCAAGAATAGTTTATAGCAACCCTGATGGCAACCCTGGCAGTAAAACAGCAATAGAGAATTTCGGACTCTGGTCACACACTGTGTGGCCTCCGTGTCCGCCTGGTAACGAAATGTGCAATTAAACAATAAAATAGTTCAAAACTCATAGGACAAGCATATATGATTTCCCAACCGATTTATATATATATATGTATTTGCTTTCTATAATTCAGTTACACACACACACAACAAGATACAGAAGAAAGAAGCAAAGAAACAAACACAAAAACGTTGAACCAAGAACATCG
Organism: Drosophila nikananu; assembly: GCA_008042635.1. NCBI lineage: Eukaryota > Metazoa > Arthropoda > Insecta > Diptera > Drosophilidae > Drosophila > Drosophila nikananu. The sequence continues at coordinate 7,298 of VNJV01001132.1, read as the reverse complement.
AATTAAAGTGTAAAGTGTAAAATGCAGAAACAATTTAGAATGAAAGACAGCCATTTCTTTCTTACTCTCTTTTTTTTCTTAATCAATTAAGGAAAATGAATATTTGCCGTACCAAAAAATAAAACAAAACTAAAGTGGAAATGGAAATGGAGGAAACATAACGAGAACAAATCAAAGTAAAGTGGTAGAAGTAAAGTAAATGAAAACTTTCACTGTGCCAAAAAGTTTCAAGTACCTCATAATTTAACTAAATATTAAAGCGAAACGGAAAGCTAACTTATAGCCGATAACCAATAACCGATAACACCGATAACCAGCCCACACAGAATCCACCACCACACGCAGTCACAGAAGATCCACAGAACCCCCACAAAAATATATACATATAAACACATGTATATTTCCCGTAACGAAATGAGTCTAGACAGAGCACTGTCAAAGCGTATGATAACATATAGAAGCTGAAAGCTGAAAGCGAAGCGTTAACTAATCCTAATTTTTACCAATCGGAGAGGGCTAGAAAATAGTTAGATAGTTAGATACCGATAGAGATAGGGGAGATGGAGCAGGAAAGGGAAAGAAAGAAAGAGAACGAGAGGCGAGGCGACTGGGAGAGAATCTACCATCCAGGCAGGGTTCTTAATCATTCGATTATTTATCGATTATTCTTCGATTATTTGTGTAATTTATTTATTCTCCAGCAAACACAGTTCTGCCCAAAAAACTTTCTCTCACAACTTAAGTGTTCAATTGTAGCGAATATATATACCTACATATATATATACCATATATATATATTTATCTAGGAATATATGTATGTGTTATGTGATAGATTAACAAATTTACCGCACCGTTTGAATTATGCTTTTTGCCTAATCTACTATAACCACATCTTATCTATTTTATACATAAATATATATATATATTTTATGTAAAGATTAATTCTAAAGAAAAGACAAAACCAATTTGATTTATCATTTTCTGTGTCAGTATATAAATGTGAACCGTCAAAGATCAGGGCCTCCTAGCAAATGTTATAGTTTTAGTTTATTAATTGTTAACAATTCTCCTCAATTTTTTTCTTCTCTTATATATATATATTAATTTTTTTTTTGTATTTATTTTGAACAACATGCAAAACACTGCAAACAAATATATCAACACTGCCGTTTGTAAACACACAAAAAAAACCCAAAACAACAAAAACATGAAAAGCTAAAATTTAAAAAATACTTTTACCTATTTTAAGTTATTCTCCTTTTTTACCACAATTTAGCTGTGTAATTCTAAATTTTAGTGTTTTTTTGTAAACATCACACATGCCGTTTAAATTTTACTTTTCTTAATTTTTCCGAGCTCTAAACTAAATGAAGAAAAAAGAACAAGAACAAGCTGTGAGCTGTGTATGTGAATTAATTAATTATTTGTACGATTATTAATTATTATTACAATTATTACCTACAGTTATGACAATCCTAATATTATCCATTTTTTTTGGCCACACTTATTATTTTTTTGGAATTATTATCTGATAGTATTTATTAATAAAGTTTTTTGCAACGAACGCGTATTATTTCCATTTCCATGACCAACCCTGGGGCACACCATCCGTCGATCCGAAACCATCCGTCGATTTTCACAAAAGAAACTCACTCCATAATTACAACCATTGTTTCCTTTAGTTCATAGTTGAAAATGCGCCTTAAAAGAATTTTAGGAAACTAAGAGGTAAGACAAGAGGAGGAAAGCGGAAAACCGAAAATAGAAAAGTATAAGAAAACTGAAAAATGTAACTCTAGAAACTCCATTTCGGTAAGATACGTCAAGTTTAATGTTATTAAGGAACCCCCAAAAAAGGAAAGCAATATTAACGAAATTAATGAGAAAAACAAAACAGAAGCAAAATCTAAAATTAATGTAATTTTTTCTTAGGTGTGTGTGCAAGTAAATGTTGATAAAAAAAAGGTAATACCATTTAAATAATCACCATCAAAATAAAGGCGAAATAAGGTTAAGGGGGGACACTGAATTTTTTTTCTTGTATTTTTTTTTTTGTGAATGTACCGAGCGAGGAAAATTGATTTTAAGCCAAAAAGAAAAATATTGGAGGGATTCAAGACTCTTATTTCGCATATACATGCATATATATATATCTATATATATATATTACAAATTTACCAAGTAGGGCAGTTTTTTTAAGGCATTGTCAACAAATGCAGGAAAATACGTGTAACCGAAAATTACATTACAAAATCCAACAACGAAAAACTTTTGGCATTACAAATCGAATGCATTTTTAAATACAATATTTATTGATATACCTAGAGTTAGAGCCCAGCAACAAGAGAGCAGAGTAGCGAGTGACGAGTAGCGAGTAGCGAGAGGCGAAAAGCGAAAAGCGAGGCAAGCAAAACAAAATGTGGAACCCAAATATTATATCTATATACAGATACATAAATGTACATGTGGTTTTCGGTGTCTATTACTTATATAAATAGATATATATACATTATATACATACATCATATTATATACACGACGTGCAAATATTTTGAAACCAAAAAAAAAAGCGAATCCACAAGAGCCCAACAAAATAATTATAAATGTTGTTCATTCGACTAAATAAATGGAAGCAACTCAACCCAAATTGAAAAAAGGATATACTAGCATATATACATAAATCTATATATGTATAGAAAATATATATAAAAACAACAACAAACTAATGGTATTCCACTCCCACACGTACATAAATACACACACCACCAGAGAGGGGCACCCCCCGGAAATTCTTATTATTGGAACTATAAATAAATGTGTTTTAAATATTTTAAAAATATTTTCACACCTTGAAACAACTCAATTTCTAACTTTAACCTTTATTAAGTTTCCCTGATTCCTTAATATCTGCCACTTATTATCTTATTAGCCACTGTCTGGGGCAAGGGTGTCCCCGAATCATTTAGCAAATACATGAAAGTTTAAAAAATAATAAAATTAACAAATATAAAACTACGATTTCATGAAATTAAGACAATTTCGAGGTTTCACTTGCAAAACAAAAACGAAAACGAAAACAAAATCTAAATAGAAACAATATAACAATGTTCTATATAATGTAGTCCAAAATCATTTAAGTCAATCGGATTAGGTTGCCCAATTGAATTTGTGTTTTTGGTTAAGCAACAATTTTAACTTGTCTAAAATCAAAATAAATTGTTAACAGCAACTAACTCATGTATGTAAATACATTAAATGGAAACCATCTCAAAAAACCACACAAAAATATACAAAAAAAAATAAAGGAAATGGGGGAAAAAACATAGCAAGAAAACAAAAAAGTGAAGCAGAAGCATAATAAACATAAAATGTAGTACATGCAATATATTTTTCGGTGTTAGGCGTCTTTTTGAGATTTTTACAGAATACCAAAACAAGAGAAGTCCCTCAAGCAAACAAAAAAACCAAATCTATAAAGTCAAATATTTCATTGTTGATGTTGTGAGCAAACTAAAGTAAAAGTAAACTAACAAACTAAAAAGCAAAGTAACATATATTGTATTTGTTTCTCCTACTCTCTCAAAGTCTCTTCTCTCACCTAAGCTCTAAAAATTAGCTGTCGTGTGTCTCTTCAACAATATTTATAGGGGTTTACCTAGGTCTTACGAGTGTCGTGAATGTACGAAGAATAATGTTTCAAACACAAACATTTTTTTTTTATATGTATACATGCATGAAAACAAAATGAATTTGGTGTCTACAAATTATACGAAACTTAAGATGCAACTAAGGAAAACAATTTTAGATCAAATTCGAGTGGTTACAACTGCAGCTGGAGCGGCGAGAGGGAAATGGGAGGAAATACTTAGCAATAATTCTGAAATGACCTCAATCAAATATTTTTTAAATTTTATATATTTTAGTCGTGCAAAATGGAAACCGAAATATGTGTAAATAAAACTTTAAATGCATACAAAATCGAAATAGCAAAATAAATAAAATGTAAAGCAAACCAAAAATCAAACAACAAAAAAAAATAAGAAAACAAACAAAAGAAAAAAAAAGGAAAACACATAAAAATGTCTCTCGAACGAACGAAGTAAGAATGTGATATTTTTCTAAGGTGTACTACAAAACAAAATACGAAAAACTAAAAGAAAAACTGAAGAAAAACAAATCAAAAATCAAAAACAATGCAAAGAGCCTAATAAAATATTGAAACAAAACACTTTTACTGAGAACCAGAGAAATACAGCAAGCCCACATAAAATAGAACAAAATGCAATAGAGACTGATTTTTGACATCATCTCATCATCAACGACATCGACAGCACCATCAACAACACGAACAAATTGTCATTAGATCAGTGATCAGTGATCAGTAACCCCCACAAATATTCACCACTCTTAAATGTTTAAATGGAAATTCCTGTAGAGGTGGCAAAATATCGATAGAACTAGCTAAATAATCGATAGTCTTTGAACACAATCGATATTCTTACAAACATTATTTTTAAATCAATATTCGGCAACTTTATTTAACTTATAAAACACCTAGCTGGAAATCAATTAAATATTAATCGATGAAAACTCGTTTTTTGGCCACAAAATTCTTTATTAATCGATAGTCTGTTCCATAATTTACCACCTCTACTTCCTACGAAAATGGAATTTGATTTCCCGGATCGATAGAACCGATTGCTTTGATTTTCGATTGATTCGACTAGCACTGTGGGAGGGGGAGGACGAGAGAGTGAGAATGAGAGAAAGAGATAGAAAGAACAGGTGTGAGAAGGTTATGGAAATAATGGAACCAATTCGGAACGCGTTGCGTTGAGAGATTAAGGTTTAAGAAAACAATGGTACTTAGAAGCAATGTTAGTTTAGGAGTGGCAATGGGCAGGATGGGGGCAAATGGGTTGGGGGATGCATTCGCATAGAGTTGTAATTATTTTTGTGATAAAATCCGAAGCGCAATTTTTTTCTCCAACTGTATTGGTAGGGTAACGTTCTGTATATAGAGCCCTAGAGAGGGGATTCGGCAGAGAGAAAGAGAGAGAGAATGGGGTTTTGCGATTTTGGAGAAGGTATGGGTATGTTTATGAAGGTGCTACGAACAAAGACGTAATTGAAAATGTGATACAGTTTTTTCCTTGACCTATTTATTGAACGGTACGCAGAGCAGGGGAACAGAATGGAAAGGGAACGGTTACGGTAACGGTAATGGGAACGATAACGATAACGGAAACGGAAGCGGAAGGAGCTTAGCAATATGCTTTAGAAGCAAACAGATCAGATTTTTGATGGGACTTGCGTTTTTTCAAAAAGCGGAGAGTTTTTCTTTCGTTCAGTTTCGGTTCGGTCTACATCACTCGGTTCACCCTTCCTTCGTAATATTTGAGATCTGTGAGAATTAAATCGCAGAGCAGAGACGAAAACACCACAACAACACACCAACACACCACCACAGCAACAACAAAACAACCACAAGAAAGACAACAGCAACAAACAAGCCAGAGATGGATGAGAAATTGTAAAAAATTTACACTTTAGGAAAATCTCTAAATTTTAAGCTTTCGGTGTTTTTAAACCAAAATAAAAACTTACAACAAAAAAAAAATAAAATAAAAATCATTAAAACTACAATAAACAATGGCAAAAGTGTAAAAGTAAAGAAAAACCCAAAAACATTAGCGAAAAACACACGAAAATTTATATATATACATATATATATATATATTTCGATATTTAAAATTTCATTCGGAAAGAAAGCAAAGAAAAAAAAAACAAAAGAAGGAAACAAAACATTAAACAATTTTGAGCAAACTCTCGGTGTTTTAAAATTAAGCGTATGCGAACCTAACACATTACACTAAACAAGTACAGTAAACACACAATTAACTAAACGAAGGATAAACAAAATAATAAGTTAAGCGAACAGACGTAAACCAAAAACAAAAACCTCTTTCACTTTCGTGTCTTTGACTTAAAACCAAAACAAAAAAAAAACAAACAACAAAAAAACCTAAAAAACAAACAAAAAAATTAAAGCGGAAAACCAACCACAAAAAACATTAAGCATATTTTTAAAATGTAATTTAGCACAAAACAAAAACCAAACCAAAAAACAAGTGAAAACACAAAATTTTTAAACTACCAAAGTATTGATGTGTATTTGATAAACAAAATCGAAACTAAAATGTAATGAAATGGACATGGGACAGAAAATGATGTTAAGAATTATAAATTTTTATGATTTCTTGTACCCCTCTCACATACATATATATTTCGATCCCATTTACGTTTTTCGGTTTCTGCGTTGAGCGTTGAGAAAATATTGAAATGAGAACACACAACTTTTACAAAAACTACGAAATGCAATGCCTGCCAAAGAATTAATGTTTTTAAATGCAATATGCAATGGAAAACAAACAAATATTAATTATGTATATGCAACCAAAACAACAACAACAACAAAAGTTCAATAAAGCCGTTCCAAAATGAAGAAACCAAAAGAAGAGATTTGAGAAATGAGAACACAAGAAACAAACGAAAAAATCAAAAACTTGTTCAGAGATTTTTTGCGTTTCCTTATACAAGACATTTACGATGACTTAAAAACGAAACAACAACAAAAAACTAAAAATCAAAAAATGAAGAAACTTATAAGAAATATAACAAAACTACAACTGTAACACGAACCACGAGAAACTTTTTTTGCAAGTAACAAAAGTAAAGAAAACCTAAAAAAAAGTGAAGTATGAACTGGAAGAAACTGAACGAGCCACTATTTGTCGTGTAAAAGAAGTAAACTTATTTGTATTTAACTAATAAAGTGAAATGTTTATGGTTTATTTTTTAAACAAACAAAAAAGCAACACCACCATTTTTATGCATTACATTATAAAAAGAAGCCACAAGCAAATAAAATAAATTATGAAAAAAATACGACTTTTTAATTTATAGGGGAATTTCGAGAACCGTTGCTAATTGGCCCTAAAATCCCGATTTTAGTCTGGTTTGGACTTTTCTTCTTGGTTTTTAATGAAGAACTTTTCTGCATTTAAAACTAGATTTATAATTTTTGGCCCATTTCGGAGAACATTTCTGCATTCAAAACTAGGTTTATAATTTGTTGGCCAATTTTTGAGAATTTTGACTATGTGACCCCTTTAATTTTTTTTGCCTCAAAAATCGAGAACTTCTTCTGTGGACTTTTTATCGTAACTTTGCTTAAACACTACTGATTTTAGTCTGGTTTGGTTTTTTCTTCTTATTTTTTATAGGAGAAAAAAATC
>VNJV01001131.1:0-30108 GCA_008042635.1 Drosophila nikananu | reverse complement strand
GCTAAAGAAGGTAAGTTAATTAGAAGGAGTCTACTAGAGTACGAGGGTAACCTCTGGTTTGGATCCCAGTTCAAACCGCGTAAAGTTAACTTCTACAATAGAAAACAATATAACAACAGAACAATAAATTCAAATAAATTAATCATAAGGGAAACATATTCTAGATATATGAGTTTAATCGATCCCTATACCTTATATTAAGTTTGAATATTAATGTTTGCATATTGATTTAAATAAAAAAATTGATAATTGAGTTCTTCAAACATTTTTCCTTTCAATATTTAAAATACCGAATAAATATATGTATGGTTTATTCAATTTATAAACGCCTTGGCAAGCAAATACACTTTGCAAGAGCAACTATCCCTTTGCTGTTTTCATGCACTTCTTCATGAGCTGGCTCTCTGTTTGATATCCACTTGTTTCAGTTTGCAGCTTGGCCCTGTACTCTTGGCCCGACGCGTGTTTATTGTGAACTTTTTGGTATTTATTGGCACTTGATTTTCTGTGGCCAGTAGCCGAGTGTCACGTCTCTCGTTTTTTCATTTGCCCCGGCTGTCAAAGCTTTTGCAAAGTTTTATCTTGGCAATTTATTTGGGTTTTATGCAAATCAAATTACGACAAACAACAAATTCATAAAAACAGTTTCATATTTGCTGTGCGGCTCTGTGCCACATTCAATTTAAATGCTAAAATACCTTTAAACGAGGGTGCATGCAGTTGCATACATCAAAGTTCAGTTTTTAAATTAATTGACGGCGTTTTTGTGACAGCCACAAATCGGGGACAATAGATAACAATGGCAACCAGTGGGACAGAGCAACGATTTATGGTATTTGTAATAAAGAACGCTATTTGCGATTTACTAATGAAACCAAATTTATGAAGTTCTGGCTGCTATTTGTCTGGTCTGGCATCAAGAAATACAAATTGTGACACGATCTTTTGATTTCCACTCTGGAAAACTTTTGAATTAGCCGCTGAGCTGTAAAAACAAGACTAGACACGAAAAAGCAATTGCTGCGACCAACAAAATTCGATTCCGAACCAACTTTGTCTGCGAATGGGGAACTTGGCCTGTCATGTGCGGAAAATATAGCAATCTGCAGGAATATTTAAAAGCGAAGACGGAGTATTTTCTCATTTCGCATCTGCTGTGGCTCCGGCAAACATTTTCCTCCTCCCGATGCATATGCAGAGTGAAACTAAATGGCGTGTAACAAGCTCCGAGCTAGAAAAACAATAAAGTTCAGTCAGGGGTTTTCTCCCAAATATGAAGGAGCTGCAAGAGTCTTTGAGTAGAAGGACGAAAAAATTGAAAAGATATTAAAGACTGGCGCCAAGAGTTGATCAAATTGATGCTTGGCTTTTGGGCCGGCGGCCAAAGCCGATGGCCCAGCAAGAAACTCGATGAAACTTGTAAACTTTGGCAACAACAAATGGAAATAAAATGAAATAGAAAAGCAGAAAACGAAATGGCATGTGAGTGGAAAAACCACGGAGTCGGAGCCCGGCTCGGGGGTCCTTGCATTTCTCCGGCTCACGCAAACGGAGCGCAACGGACACGTAGACACGGAGCCACGTAGCCCGTAGAAGTTACATCTCTCCAAAGAAAAGGGGGCGTGGCCGGGCCATAACAGCCAACAAACAACAGCCCTCTTGGGCCTGCCACTGCCACAGTTCAATTTCGTTTTAGAAAGAAATCAAACAGAAAACAAAAGGAGCCGAGGCGAGCTTGGGAAGAAAAACGAAACTTGCCAGAAAAGGCTGTCATCGATTTAATCAGGACAAAGTTTTATTTATATTATTCCCCTACAGATTGTTCACTTGTTTTTCGGGTAATTGTGGCCAAGCTGCCAGAGTGAGAATTGGGCTGGCGAGAGAAATGGTCTCCGTATTTGGAACACGACTTTGAATATTTTCCCAAGCACATTGTTGTTTGCTCAATACATCGATGTATTTCCAGTTATTGCTTTGTTTTCGGTATGAAATGTAAGATATTTTAATTAGCTAAAGTGAGGAGCATCTACTTGGTTTTAGATATATATTTTGAAAATACGAATATTGTAAGTAATATATATTTGTATATTTGATTAGTTTTATACATCATACGCATATTTGGTCAATCAATTTCAATGGTTTTATAAGAAGAAGAACCCTTATTTATTTGCAAGTCCTGTTTAATAAAACTAAAGAAGCAAAAGGACCGAAATTCAGTTTTCCATTCGGCAAGTCAAGTTGACGTCCCAAACTTTGCATAATTGGCAACAGCAACTTGACGCGGAGCCACTTGACGACGGACCCTCAAACTTTGCTGCCCTTCCCCGAGTTCTCTGCAAATTTAATGCATCCGTTCGGTGGACGAAGTCCGAATGAAATACGCTCCTAATTAGTGGCGACCCTGTGCCCGATTCAATTTCATTTTTTATTTCGCCCGCCTCGCTCACAAAGGCCAAACAAAACGAGAAATTTAATTATTTATGAAAACATGGAAGGCAGTGGCACGGCTGCTCAAAACATTTTTCATTAGAGCCGAGAGTTAACCTCCCTCGAAAAGGGGAAGCTCAGCACAATGTAATTGCCGGGCTAAACCCAAACAGAAACCAACTTTGACCGACTGAGGCCTGACCACTATTGTGGCCTTGAAGCGACTGCAAAAAGGCCAAGCCGGGGCGGTTCGTTTGCCGGGAAATGGGGGCTAAACTGATATGTAATTTGCCTGTGCCCAGCGAGTTCCGAGTTCCATTTTCATCATGCAACGCAAAGGCAAACTGCGGTACTAACAGTTCCATATATTATCCGGCCGCGATATATTAAGCCCGTACACGCGAAAGGGCCAAGAGCAGCGAAAATGGGTAGCAGAAGAGTTCGCTCAAAAGGAGGGGCCATAAAACAGCCTGCAGAGGGGAAAAGTCAAAGTGAAAGTATCACGGAAACCCCGAATAAAATGTCGGTCGCATTATGGTAATTTATATTTGATATGTCGGCCAGCAAATGGAAGCCGGTTCCGCATTTGGATAACGGTGTGATACATATGTCTGGTACTTAAATTTGATTGATGTTATGGGGGGAGTTCGTTTCCATAATGGGTTTGGGATCCGAATTCGTATCGATTTCGTATTGTGCGAATAAGAAGCTGCTATTAAAATGGCCTACTTTTTGCTTTAGTATGTAACAATTAGGGCAACGTATCCTTGTGCTTTGTATTTTGTGGCTAAAGGTAAAGTTCTTTTTTTTATCTGAAATTCAATTAAAATAAATAGTTGGGATAGAGGCTGACTTTTACCCCGGTAGTGAAAAACTCGTATACCTCTTGTTTTGGCTGAAATAACATCTAAATATTTACATTGTAAACCCAATTAAAAGTATTCATTTTTCAACAATTTTACAGTTTATTATTGGAACAAATTTAGCCAGAAAACCAAATACTTGATTTGAATCTAATCAAATTACCTGACCCTTTCTATGTATATAGATAAATATCACCTTTTCTATTTTATTGCAGAGTAACAAGTCAACACATCGGTCGTATGAATACTTAAAAAGTAACGTGAGTAACTAGTTAACAGTTCAAATAGTTATTTTTTCCTCTACAACATTTCTTAAATAACTTAATCTGCACAAAATCACTTGTATGCTTCGTATAAAATCCACTCGTAATGAAATCCCGACTTTACAACTCAAAGCCAAGGCTGAAAAAAACAGTGATAGCTTAACAATTTACATTACAATATCATGTTATATAGTGTTCTCAAACAAGATGAGGCTAAATGCCAATAAAACAAGCTTTTAACCAAGTTTTTTTGTTTCCCGTTTTTTGTTTTCCGCTGGCAGAGGCCTTGCTTTTTTTCGCAGGCCTGTGTATCCTTTTTCATCGTGTGTGGCTATCCTTCGCAGCCCTCATGTATCTATGCATGCAAAATGCCCATTTTGGTTGTTGGCTAAATGTTGCTTTTTTTCCGCTGGCTTTTTATTTTTACTTTTTGCAGAGCCCCCGTTTAGCCTTCAACTCTGGCCGCTGTGGGTTATTGATTTTTGGGGGCTTCCTAGTAGTTTCGGCACAAGGATTTTAATATTTAAACACTGGTCGCGTCCTCTCGCTTGCCGGACGAGTCCGTCCCTGTTGCGCAAACACAATTCGGAAATGACCCAAAAATGCTTAAATCTCAATAAAAGGGCATTTTGACTTGAACTGTCAGTCGGTGAGTAAGGCGAAGGGCTTTCTGGGTCGATGTGACGGGTCGTCGGGCTCCGAGTCCGCCGGAATTGGACGGGGATATACGAGTGAGTATGGGGCCCTGCCTGTTGTTTTTAGTCGTCTACAGTTTCTATGCCAAGTACTCGCACACTCGCACTGGTACACCCAGTCCGTTGTTCGCTCGGCAAGTGAAATTGTGTTAAAAATCGCATTCCTTTCTCTATTTCTGTGCAGCGGAAATTGAAAATAGCGTCGCGTTGTGTGCCACTCTCGTCCTTGTTTTTCCAGTTGCAGTGCGAAATGCTCATATGGCATGAAAATTTAATTGGAGTAAAATGCTGCTGCGCAACTCTCAAAAACTAGTTAGTGAAGGCAAAAGCGAAAAAGGAAAGCGCAAAAAAGCGAGGAAAACTAGCACATAAATCAGCGAGAGTTTCCGCTTTTCCACCGTCACCTTTCCCCCTTTTTTACTATTTTTCCCGAGCTTCGAGATTGAAATGTGCATATGGCATTAGCTTTAAATATGGAGGAAGCTTATATAAATAACATGAATCTTGTGTGTGCGGCCAAGTGGTAACGAAAATGTTTATTAGTCATGAAAATTGCGTTGTTTTCGTTGGGGCTAAAAGTAGACTATTCCGTTTTTGTGTCCTGTATTGAACGATGCTAGGAAACTGTAGCTATTTAAAAGAAAAGCTTCTAGCAATAAGGCAAGTAACCTAATAGATTTAAAAAATTTCTCAAAAATACAATTGCACATTTAAAAATAACAATTACATACTTATATATATAACGAATTTTTATTGGTGAAATTTAACTGTCTAATTTAAGATTCCTGTGAGATTTTTACTCTTGCTTTATTTTGTAAAGATTGATTTGGAGGAAACTAGTGTTCATGAAACTATTTTAAAAGTGTTATTACGATTATAGGCTCTCTAATAGATACATAAATCACATTAAAATATAAGCCATGCAAGCTAAATAAACATTTTAAACTGTCTAATGAAGTTATACGGGTGCTCCAGGTATATAGATGTATAATTAAAAAGTATCTTAGAAGTCAGTTGTTCGTTATATCTTTATTTTAAATAAATCTTCAAAGAAAAATTAGAAAATTCAAAGCCAGGCTCAACTGATTTAAGTTCTTAACATTTCCTTTTCGAAGTTAAACACTCTTATTTCTCCCCAACAAACCACACACGCCACAGCAGTGCCATTTAGAAACGCCTAAGAGGCATCAACCCATTTGTGATGACCACCGAAGGGAGTTCAGCATAAAATGTAACACCTAATTTATGCTGGGAGAACTATTTTGGCCTGGCCTTCGAGTGAGTGTGTACTATGGTCGCCTGCGGGGTGCATTGCTGATAAATCAGAGCCCGCAAAAAGTCTGTGACACTGCACTCGGCCATGGTCGAGTGGCTGTCGAAGAACTACCTCTGCCTCCAGGGCCACGCCCATTTTCGGTACTTTTATGTCTGCCCACGCACTGAGAGAAAAGATTATCAAAGGCATATTTACATGAATAAATATTTACGAATATATAAAAGCAAAACAAAATATATTTATGTTTGCATTCAAGCAATTTATATTTAGAAAATTTTGTTTTCCGATCTATGAACATCTAACCTAACCTAACCTAACCTAACCTTTACAGGGATAAACATATTTAATTTTATTGATTTTACTTGACATTTCATTAAATCCTAAACAAAAATTGTATTTATTTCTAGGGCCTTATCCTTGAATATCCTTATTTTTGATTTGATTTATATTTAATTTGTTAAATTTCCATTAATTTAACAATAGGAAACCCAAGATGTATATATTTTAATCGATAATATTCACAAGATGGTTAACCTTTTTGTCCGTGTTATTCTCAGGAGAGAGTCTGAAACAAAAAAACACGTAACTCTCACACATTTTATGCTGACATCAGCTGTTTTGGCTACAGCTTACGGCTTAGATTTCAGCTCTGACCTCGTTTTCGTCGGGCCCACAAGTCAAAGTAACAAGCACGCAACGAAAAACACAAAAAGTAGGGAAAACCAAACAAGGTACAATCGAAAAAACCCAGAAGACAACAGAAGAATATGTTGTCCGATGGGCAAATATTTGTCGTAATGCGTACGGCAAACAGAGTGCCGGAGATGATGGAAATATATTTGGGGAAATGTCTCCGGGAGGCAGAACCATAATGCATAACTCATACGCCACGTGGGCGGGGCTCTCCACTCCAAATGGGTTGCTGTTTCCCCTCCTGTTTCTTGTACTTGTGCGATGACAAAGCTAAAAAGGGAGCATGGAGATAGCGCCTAATGGGATGTCATCAACAATTTTTAAACCAAAATTAACTTGATTCGAGTTGAGCTAACATTGATAAGCTGGGAAGTTACTTGACTTGAGTATATTAAATATTAACATGTTTTACAGAACTTTGCTGATGCTTTTGCAAAAAACAATTTAAGAAAGGAATGTCAAGAGGGCGCAGCCGTTCTCTGATAAATAATTCAACATGGAGTAGAATTTTAAATGGCCAAGTATCTTAATGAACATTAAATTTATGTGGGTTTTTTCTAAATTTATACAGAAGTATAATCCATACGAAGGAAATTCAATTTAATCTTCTTGATGCTTTTAAGCATTTACTTAAAAGTGAGATATCCTTTATTATGTTTGGGTTAAAATGTAGACTTTTTTATGTCTCCCACCCATTCGATTAAGTATTTTCTCGCACAGAGCGGAGAACAAAGCACAAAAGTCATATTTTCATTACTCAAGCACTCGAGCCCGAAAATCTGTGGCCCGACCTGCCTCAAAGTCCTCTTTGGGGGCCTACCTGAAATGCAGTCGTGGAACATGGCGACAAATAATAGACAAAGGCCAAAAACTATGTCAGGCGCCCCACAAAAATACCCAATACAAAAATAATCCAACAGTTGATACTCGGTTCGTTGTCCTACAAACAGAATGGAAAAGAAGGAAGGACCTGCGACAAGAGGCTGCCTGCAGACTTGTCTTTGTAGCCGGCTTAAGGACTGCCCTCCCTCCACGTATATCCCTCTATATGCGGTATATAATGTATCCGTGTGTGTCTAAAACCGAGAGATAAGCTTGCGGTGCACACACACTAAGACGGGATGCCATCCTCGGCAGGATTACCTCCTTTCCACTCTGAATTTTCCCCCCACTTTGCACGAAACACGCAAGGAATATTCGATTTTCGTGTCAGGCTGAGGTTAAATTGGGCTTACTTTAATTTCGGTCTTGGTGAACGGCTGATGGCTTTAAACTGCCTGCAACGGGCTTCGCTTGCTTTTATTATTACTGTTTGTTTGCTTTTTTATGCGTAGATCCTTATGTTTTTGTGGGTGACATGGGGCGACGTCGACCTTGACTGTCAGCTGCACACATTTCACTGCCCGAGCCTCCGAAAAGAGGCTGCCCTTTAAACTTTCACTGTTTTATCGGCATTTCCTTTTCGATTTTCCTTTTTGTTTGAATGTGGCTTTGCTGCTGCTTGGCAATCAATAAAACAACACTTCGCACACGTTGCGTATACGTAACGACAGGCTGCTGATTTGGCACAATTTTTGCTGCATCGGCGAGAAACACATGCACACTCAGCACTGGAGTAAACGATACTCATTTATTTGAACGGCGGAATTTGTAATTTTTTTGTTATGTGCTGCTTACATATTTATGATTTTTTTTTGTAAATTAAATCGCGCTCGGCCACTTTTATGGTTGCGCGCTGGGATTCTGCACGTAACGCGTCCTTGTTCCAACTGCTGACGTTCGAACGCAATGACTTGGCCACAAACTCGGAATCCTGGCCGAAAAGTGAGCTTTTCACCCATCTGAGAGCTCTCCGTCGCCGCTTTTCGCTCTTCTCTGGCTTCCATTCAGCGGATTTTCTGCGCCTGCCCGTTGCGATTTTCTCTCTGAGCTCTGTTTTCCCTGCACGTGTTCCCCCTTTTTCGCCTCTCGCTTTGGATTCTTCACGTTTTTGTTTTGTTTTCGCCATTCGTCGTTAGGCAAGGTTAACAAAAACAAAGCCCTCTCTGTCTGTGTGAGTGCTCACACACACCCTGCCCGTGAGTGTGCGAGTGTGTGTCTGGGCGCCAACATTCCAAAACATCTGATTGCTGTCAAAAAATGTAGCTTGTGTCGGGGATTCGGTTGGACATGCGCATTTTTCGGGCGGCATTGTAGTCCTTGGTTGCAGGTTGTCGCTCTGGGTAATGTGGGTGGATGTGTGGCAGGACATGGAGTTGGGATCGAGCAAAAAGAAAATTCATATATGTATGTTCCATATTTATAATAAGAACCATTAGTATTTATTAAAGGTCTCTTAAGATGCACTCGACTCAACCCGTCGCAAATATAATACATTCATTACTTGTGTATTCTTTATGTTTTACCTCTTATATAAAATTCGGACCGTTCTTAATCTTTAAATAAATTACTGATTTTTTTTAAATACATAGTTTTATTTTTAAGTCATTTAAAATTTTTAAATTGTTTTCTTTTAGAATGTCCTTAAACTTGAAGATGCGCGCCGCTTGGATTTAGAAAGGTTAACTGCACCCTCCCTCCTGCAAACAACCTCGGCAGAGCCTTTGATCTCTACTCTTTATATGACTTTCGTGGGATATCACACACGCTCTTGCGATCTTGTGACTGCAACCGACACTATCCCCCCTTAAAACTTAAATACCCTCACCCAACAGCACAGCTGAAATGCAGGTGACTTAACTAACCAATTCCAACCAACATTAAAGTGCCAACACCCACTCTCAGCCATCCTCCGGCAGGTGACCTCCGCCTTATGCTGAGCCCAGGCCCAAAACTAACCACAAACACCAATTACGCGTGTTCCCCTCCGCCGAAAACAAAAAAATATATGCACCACAAAAGCCGTTGCCTGGCGAAATTACGGCGAGGACCGCAAAATAAAATCAGACAGGCTCAGGAACAGAAACAGGACAAGGACCTGGAGCTGGCGCTGGCGCTGGAGGTGCACCTGATCCAGCAGTTAACCCTCAACTGCAGCTAGTTAGTTAGTTTTTGGGCGACCCGCGCGCATGCATACATATTTCAGAAAAGTTGCGACATTTTCGCCATGGACACTTTTTACTTTTTAGCCGGCGCGTGAAAATCCGAGAGGTGACACTTGTCCAAATTATCTTGCTGGATAAACAAGCGCACTTAACGTGTTATCAGAGGCGAACGATGCCAGGATCCGGCAGGACGCGGCTGCCACACACACAGCGTCGTCCTGGCACTACCACTCGCATTCGCACTCACACTCGGCGAGGGTGAGAACATAACCAGCATTGTAATCAAAAGCAGGCAAAGGCTGGAGGAGCGAACAAAACTGGCATGCAGTTGACTCCAAAAGAGTCGTAGCCTCGCAGGACACGAGATGGAGACCCCTGCCACTCCTGCTGCCATGCAATGGACGCTCGAGAGGCGAGAGTGTGACCGAGGTCGACAGGAAAGCGTCGCTGCACAGTGAGGAAATACGCCTGAAGTAGTGCATTCACCCATTTTTAACTTCTAAATAAAATTGATCTAAAATGAAAACCTCTACAATTATTTTAAATATATAAATGTCTTAAAAATATGTTTTTATGTAGGTACTTATATGATTTTAATCATTACTTCGGGATATTTTTGTCGACCCTTTTATAACCTTTGTCCTAATATTTCCTTTTCTCTAGGGGGGTTTGACCTTTCCTGCTGTAATTGGTTTGCTGATATTTTAAATATATTTATACATTTGCTTTAAGCTAAATACTTCTCAATTTTTCAAATTTTTCGGGCAGTGCATGTGAATGCGAGTGCGGTACTTTGTTTGTGTGCGTCCGCACGGGCGACAGCTGCTGCATAACCCATAGAGCTTTCGCACAGACACACACACGCCCTCGCACTCAAGGCGAGCTGAAAATGTTTAACACGAAAAGGAGTTATCACGCTGACAGCCTAGCCAAGGCCCCGGGGCGGGGGCAGGACGTCAGAGGATCCGGGGACTCGGCGGAGTCAGGAGAAGTCGACGTGCCTCGCTGCAAAATTATGACAAAGTTCTGCGGGAGAAAAATGCCTCGGAGGGCGTGGAAAAAATGCTCCGGAATGAAAACGAGAAAATAGGGTTGGTTGTCGGGCAGGAAACTTAGGCGTTTGTTTCCCTTTAAGATGCATGAGATATGCCTTGCTGATAAAGTAATAATCCGGTAGCTTTGGCAGCGCAATAAGAATGGCCTAAAAACTATGAACATACTATATAAAATATTTTTTTAATTTATAAAACCCTTGCCAGTAAAGTACTTTATTGCCTTAAAGGTATTTATACTGTGAGAGGAAGAAGCTACCTTACTATTTAAGCAACCCATGAAATAAAGCCGCTTTAAGTAAAAGTTTTCAATCCCCCTAATTACGTACAAAAGAAAAAATAAATCCAAACAGAGTCCTCCAAAATAAAGCACTTTGCCATGAAAAAATGTCGGAAAATTACGGCTTCCCAAAACCGCAGCAAGTGCGACAGCCGCAAAACTAGGGAAACGCGGGGAAAATACCAGCAGGAAAGCCTAGACAACGCACCACGCCTACAGAGGGGGGCCGTCAGCCGTCAGCCACTGTCACTCACCAACATTTCACCCCCTTTTTTTAAGTCTGCCTGCAAGTGAGATGAATGCGCGGTCGAAGAATTGAAGTGGCCGCCCCGGGAAAATTAAGCTCCTGGAGTTGCAAATGTCGATGCGGCTGGGATGAATCGTCGTTGGTGGTTAGCCGCGGCGGCCTCTTTCGGTCACCTCAGAATTGACTTTAAAATGTGGCCACAGAGGCATTTAACAAGTTGCCCATCAGATTATGACTAAGTCTGCGCGACTAATTACACATGAACCGCCTCTTTTATATTTACTTTCCCTCAACACTGGGAGAAAAATATCAGAGAAATGAGGAAAGGTGATATTATAAAAACAACGCTGGGAAAATGTTCCTAAAATGTGAATCTATATTTAATATGAGACTTACGGACACCTAACCTTTAGCAAAATAAGTTTTTCTGCTGCTTGCTAAATCCCCATGTCGGGATTTGCTTTCCTCCGTGCATGTCTGTTGTTTTAGGCACCGCTTAAAACAAAAACATGGTCACAAAAGGCAACTTAACCCGTTAACGCGTTAAAGAGCCAGCCGAGTGGTTAAAAGCTATGCCAAGCAGCAGCGACTACGGCGATGATTACGACAGGGATAATGATGATGATGATGATGATGACGAGGACTACGGCGGCTGGCTAAGCCTCTCAGCCTGACTGGCTGCCTTGGTTTACTGGTTGGTTGCCTCAGTTTTTTGCCTTGATCCAAAGTTGGGCCAAAGGGGTAGTGGAATGGCAAGTCAAAGACTTTTTGAGTGGACTGCAGCAGTCTGCAGAGGTTAAACACTAACCTGATGATGCCAAGCACAGCCGCACAACAGCAAGAAATGTGAAGGAGGCCGTGAGGGCTTGAAAGTGAAGCTGCAATACTCTTTAGACCGCTATGGCACATAAATTAAAGATTTGAATCTAGTTTACTGTATAAATATCAAAGAAATGTAATCGAAATCGATTAACATACACTCGATTCCGAATTCGATTTGACTAGGCCTTGAATCCCAAAATTCTATTTAAAGATTAATATAATATTAAACATATAGGTAATAATAAATTCTCAAAAGCATATTACTCGAAGAAGATTTAATAATTAAGTCAGCTTAAAAATAACTTATTATCTGTCTTTCCCGCTTTAGAACAAGTAAACTAAAACAAAACCTGGGCTCCGTAAATAATACATAATTTTCCACTTAACATTCTGCCGGACAGCATCAACACTGTGAGGCAACCTTAAATATTCATATAAATATTCCATAAAAAGTTATCTTTTTCGGCGCCAACTTCATGTGATAGTGAAAACACCTTTGACTCTCCGTCTCGGCCCGCAAAACCATCAAAGTGGGGTTCTGTTTATGCAAATATGTTGGGTCTGAGGTTTTCCTCCTGCCAGTGGCTGGCCGGTGTTGTTGTACATGTTGATGTTCCAGCACATTTGTAACTGTGTTAGGCGTTACCTGCAAAGCAAAGGGAGACAGGTAAAAATAAAGACATTTCGGGTGTGTCCGTGTGCGAGTGTTAAAGTTGAAGTTTGTTTGCCAGGAATTTGCGAGAGTTTGTTTACCCTTTGCCGTCCAGGAAGTTTTTCCGCACCGCATTTTTTCGTCAGTTTCCACTTTAAGAACATAAGCAAACAGCAGGTGCGGTGGCTGCAGTCTTGAAATGTGAAAACATGATGACTTTATGAACGCCGAATAAGTTCTGCCTGGTGTTTTTATGTGTTATTTGTATTTCGGCATCTAAATCTTATGTCGGTTGCGGCTTGTGTCGACGCTCGCCTGTGGCAGGTCGCATCAACAACCGCGCTGTGACGTTGACGAATAACTTTCAAACCTTTTTTTCGAGCGCAACAGGGGAATTTCCTCCTTTTAATATAGTTAGGATGAAGAATGAAGCCGAAAAAGTGCTGGGGAATGCAATACATTTCTATTTTGATGAAGAGGTGGTATTTATGACAAGTAAGTTGATTTATGCTATGCAAATATGACAGGAATGATTGTGCTTTACTATGCTACTTCAAAAGCGTCGAGAAGCGAAATAGGAAAATGAGACGAATTTTTTAAATTTGTACTAAAATTATGTTTATATATCAATTAAGAAGTCATAGAAAAGAATGCAACATATTAATGGAATATATATTTAAGCTGCTGCTCCTCTTCTCTCACTTTCTCGCTCTCCCATCTCTTTGTCTTTGCCTGCGCCATTTCCCACTGGTTCTCCCACTTTTCCTTACTTTTCCAACCCAGATGGCTGGCAGCCCCAAAAGCACAAAGAGGCTGGGGCTGGCCGCATAAAACTAAACCAAAACTACACTCAGCTCAACCTCAAAACTAGCTAACCAACAAACCTTATTAAAATGCGAGCTGCCCCCTTAACCCATCGCTCCCTGACCCTCCCCTCCGCTCCGCTCGCCCCACCTACGTAAGGAAGCGTATAATTTAATTAAATTATCTGGGGCAGCTGCTGATGCTGCTTCTGTTGCAAGTAGCAACGAAAAATGTGCATCAAAGTGCACTTAAATCATCAGCGAGGCACGGCGACATGCAGAGAGATAGAGAAGGACATAGAGGGCTAGAAAGAGATGGAGTCGGCGGGAATCGGACAGAGGCGGTGGATGAGACAGGGGAGACGAGGGGGCGGCCCAAAATGGCGTTGGCTAAGTGCCGTGGCAGGGAGTAGAGAGCAGCGAAGAGCCCCGCGCTTGTGCACTGAAAGAAACTAATATTGCCGAATAAAGAATCATTTATGTGGGGAAATGGATAAGCAAATATTGAAGGTACATTTATTAAAGAATATAAAATATTTAACTTTTTAAATATATATTATTATTTATTTATTATGTTAGAAGTCTGAATTAATGAATTGAATAAATAAAAGGTTCCCTAATAATAAATTAAATTACTTCTTATGGATTTTTATTAAATATTTTAAAAAGAAAACTATTAAACATTATAAAGATACTGTTGACACATATTATTGCAGAAACTATTTCTCCCTGTGCACAGATAAGTGGGCTAGTGGGGGAAGTCGACAGCCAAGCAACTTTGTACTTTGACTTGTATTAGTGACCGGAAATGCAGCTTTCAACAAGGAACAGGATCAGCGCAGGACCTGCCTCAATGACTCTCCAAAGGCAGCGGCGGCAGAGAATGGGGGAAAAGCGAATGCCGAAGGGGAAGAGGGAAACTTGAGCGGAACCGTTGACAAATGCTTTATGTATATAGCGACTTTTTTGAATATTTTTATTTGCAGCTAGGAAAATTTTATGAGCAAAGCGTTTGCATTTGAATGGCAAATAGATTTATGAAAGGAGTGGAGGTCGACTGCGAGCTGGGGAGAAAAGAATGCATCTAACAAAAAGCGCAAACTTTTCTATTTAAATACACGAAAGTTAACTGCGAAATGGAATGGAAAATCTTTAGAAAATCTCTCCTAAGATTTTAAAGAAATAGAATTGGAATTAAATAAATATTTATGTAAAAAACGGTAGAGGGGTATTCAATTTTTATTAGACAGCACTAGTTAAGAAAGTTAAATAAATGTAGTCACCTTTAGCCTAAACTGAATTAACTATTATTATCCCAAAACCTTGTAATTTGGGACCGAGAATATAATCCAAATTTATTTACATACACTCAAAGAACCCTTTGAACATATTGTCTCTTTCCCCACATTTTTAGAATCTTTTTGATAAAGTTGATTGGAGTATTGTTCTCGAATAAAAAGAAAAGATCTAATCATCCCCATTTTTCAAGGCCTTCCAAATTTTCAAATTATTTAAAATTTAAAACACATTTGCCTAAAAAGTTAACCTACTCTCAGCTAATGCAATAAAACGAAATCCTTTTGGGACACGCAGCATCATTATCCTCGTGACAGTCAGCCCCCAGCAGAACTCATGCTGCAATACCTTGACATCGTTTTTCCGCAGAATTTTCTTTTAAATTATGCACGACATTTTTCTCCATTGTTTCGATGCCCCGACTTGCTTTCCATATTTTTTTAGTGTCAAGTCTCCGAGGAAAAACGCCGGGTGGGTCGGAAAAAAGCGGGGAGACAGTCAACCTAATGCATCGGCTGACATGCAAAATGAGTTAATGGCATTGGAGGACGGAGGAAAGTGAAAGCAAAAAGCTGCTCCCCAAGCGGGGGAATATATTCCTCGGGCGATTTGCTGTTGATGAGTGAATTTCATGGCATTAGGACGGAGGAGATGAATTGCGCCAAGTTTACTCGTTTTAAGCCTGAAATTAAGTCCCTGAATTGCTTAAATATTTAATTTGCACGCCCATTTCGCTCAGATATATATTTGGCAGTAACGAGAAATTTCATACAGCTTCCTGGCAAATATTTGAAATTAAATCCGTGCACCTCCCGATAAGGTCCGGCCCCCGAATCCAACCCCTAACATTGTTATGCCGGCAATCATGAAAACTTAATTAGAAGCTTATTTGGTGTTTTACAAAAACGTCACAATTTGCATACCGCATTTCATTTGCTGCCTCGCATCTGGCGATAAACGGACCGCAAAACATTTCTGCCGATGGGAAGGACGGCTGCCAGAGAGCACTGTAAAATACTAAAATTAAATGAGCTGAAATTAACATAAACAATGGAACGATAAGCACAAAATTGGCCTACGCCCAACACACTCGCCAAAAAGCACACCGACACACCGAAAATTGAACAAATAATTTGGTTGAACGGGTTTTGCCAATTTGCACGGAGGCGACTTAAAAGTCGATGTTTATTGAAAACGTATCAGGGGATTTTAGCTTAGTTGGCAGACTACAGGAAACCACTGAGGTTTTAGGCTTACTTATTTTAATTATGTGAATATTGTATGCTTTGAGAGTGTACTTAAGCTGCTTTATGTATCTTTATTTGATTTATCCACTAAACATTGATTTTATTTCAGTTGGTCAAGTTTCCCAACTCTAAACGGACATGTGTAAATCAAGTATTTAAGCTTACAGGACCTTCTCATAATTTAAATTGAAGATCTCTGCACAACCGTAAAATGTGTCAAAGGACTCGCGACTGGGTGCTTGGTATAATCCAATACGCGCCCACAACTCAAAGCCCCTCGAAAGCCGTCAAAATGTCTATGTAAATAAGTTGTTAATTAATTTTGAAACGTTTTATGTGCCAAGAGTCGTACTCGTCATCTCTTCGTACTCGTAGTTCTTGGTCCTTGCAGTGCCGAGAGTTTTGGTGGTTGTTGGCGTATTTTCTGGGCCGCTTGTTAAATTTAATAAACTTATGCGAACTTAATTAAAATGAAATTAATTCACATTCTCTGGAGGAACTTAAAGGGTACCCGCAATGTGCACACATGAAAGCGGGCGTCGCACTGTGGGGCCTCAAGAACAAGATATGCCAAAAAAAATGTAAATGCTGCTTACAAGGATAATAATTTTTGGATAGTTTTCCTTAACAATTTACAGATAAAGTATAGAACAAAGGTTTTGGCAAAGATAATTTTTCTGTCTGTTCAAAGTTTGTTTTAATTGGTTTTCAATTTGTGTTCTATTTCGCAAAAATAAGGGTTAAAATCTAGCCTACCTCCAATATGAAGGAGCCATTTCCTATGAAGTATGTATATTCTAGTGTTGCATAAACAATCCATACGGCTATCGTTAGTATCGATAGTCACAACTTAAACTCACTATCGATTGTGTTGACTCGCTACCGTTACATCGAATCCGATGTAAAAAGCGACCTATTATTTCATTTTTTGATTGACAAAGTTTTTATAAAATAATAAAATCGAAAAAGTGGATGCAATCAAAACATTTAGAGTATATTTGGAGCAGAACAATTCACAACAAAAGCTCGACCCGCTTGAGTTTTGAATTTAAAGTAATTTACTGAGTCTTTACAATTATTATTCTATAGAACTGTATAGTTAATATATTAAAATTAAGAGATGTTGCATCGCGTTACTTGCATTTTCCTGAGTCTTCTACGGAGGCAAGGCATCTAAAATAGTGTCAAACAGCAGAAGTTTATGAAGGCCCAACATGGTGGATCAGTTGCTATTTCTAAAAAAAAATATTGATATTTAAAATGTATTTTCTGTGTTAACTTGTTTTATAATTTAAGCTTTAGATTATTGAATGACCTTTTTTTTGTTGTTTTGTATTTTCAGTTTAAAATCGTTGAATAATCTGTTGTTTTTGTGTATATTTAAATTATAAAATCATTGAATGATCGGTTTTTTATTAATGCGCTTTTTATTTTATGGAAATGATCTCTGAATGATCTTAGCTATAAATTGTTATTCAAAATAAACATAAACAGCCAACAATTTGTTGAGGGCCATCTTAAGAATATGAATAAATAAAATGATAACTTTGCCCATTTTCAACATCTTTCAAAAGTTGAGGCACCTACATCTCCAGGTACAAAAGAAAGGCTTTATTTGTTTAGATGTTTTTCTGAACATCATCAGTGTTCTTCTAGTTTCACATGCTAATACATGCATATACTTACAACCCGTCTTACTATTTACATATGTATTAAGCATGTACAGCGTTTTTGCAAACTTCGCTTTGTATGTATGATATGTAATTATAAATATTTAATATAAAGGCTAAGATCTTCAAACCGTTTTTTTGTATCCACCTGAGTTATTAATGCCGCAGAATTAGGTTTTTGAGTCGACTATTTCATCCCACAGTGCGTATGCGTAATTTCGCCGAGAATGGCTGAGCTCATTGCGCATACGCCGCATTGTCTGCCATAAGAGAGCTTTGCATTAATTTTGATTCTCATCTGGTTTTATTTCATTCCATTTTTTGGCAAGAATGTTGCTTGCGTTTCGCGCCTTTCACGCTTTTCTTTTCCCGTGTAATTTATACGCGCACAGAAAAAATGTTTGCGAAGTTACTATCAAGTTTCCAGCCTTCTTTGTTGCACGAAACAGAGCTTCTTCTAATTAAAAACAAAAGTTTTTTAATCTGCTTTATGGCATAAAGCAAATCATATTGCAGTGCACAAAAACATAAGGTGCAACCAGAGCTCTTTCACATAATTTTATTTAATAAAGAAGTCAGTCAGTCATTTTCCGTATCGAAAGTTTAGGTCGCAAATTCGCAATATACAAATCAAACTGTGTAGACTTTTAATTAAACAAAAACGTGTTAGGTTTTCACTCTGCTTACTGGGCACCATATGTACATATGACTTTATTGCATTTACATATGGACATCTTGGGACTCCTGAAGTACTAACAGCATTTTGCTTTCGGACCTAATCGGAAGATTAAGTCAGGCACTGAATTTCTGATTAGCATTCTGGAGGCATTGCCAAAAGTTGCAGCACTGCACTTCTCGACCAAGTCGGCCTGCTTTGGAATGCAAACAATCCATTAACCAGAAACTTAATCAATTGGAACTAGTTTGGAATGGCAAGTGCATTTTGCCGAGCACAGCAACTGCCAGGAGTCGAACGTGGATTGCCCAACGCAGACGGACTCGGTTCGCTTCATTTTCCAAATGCCCGAGAAGTTTTCCACCGAAGTTTGTGGGTCTGCCTGTATCTATAATTGAGTGTGTTTGCCGAAAGGTGCGTTTGCGATGTGTTTGCCATTGAAGGGGGTATCTTTTGGCCAAAGATTCGGCTGCAAACTTACAGTATCTGGGCAAAGTTTACATGCGGCTGCCCCTGCTGGCCGAAAAGGTAACTGATAACTTTTGTGATTTAAAATTTGAGTTTAGATTGGGTTTTAATTGTATTTCGGCTCTGACTTCCTTGTTCTCGCCATCTTTTCAAATCCCTGGCTTGTGCAAATTTGCCAAGTGCCAAGCGATGATGATGAATGAACTCTGGTGCTGAGGTGGGTCTCAATTTTGTTTTTCGTGGATTTCTGTTTATTCAGGGTGGTTTCTATGAGCCCTCAAGGTATTTATAATGCCGCAGTATTGAATGATATTGCGTCTGGAGGAGAGACTGCCTGCGTTGTGCCCATCAGAAGGGTTGAATATGAAGTACTGCAGCTACAGAAGATAAAGACAAGATGGAATTTCGAAATAAAAAAATAACCTTGCTGAGTAGAGAATACTCTTATTTATGATTAATTTATGTTTTGAATTGAATCAAAACTGCCTGGGTCTTCCTTCAGAATAAATAGGTCAAGGAAGTTACACTAATTGAAAAACCTATAGTATTTCTTTGGGCTAATTTACCAACTGCCGGCTCTCTCCGATATATATTTATAGTGTGATCTCAGCAGCATATTGTGGAAGATATAGGACCCTGGGAAAACGATAAATTAATGTTATCGAGGTTTGATTTATACCTAATTCTGTGCTGAGGAGGTATCGGGTGCCTTTCATCCCCTCGAGCAGCTTCCCCTTGCAAAACGACATCGGCAGCAGTTGTCGCTTCACACATTAAAATATTACAACATGAACTGGAAACATGAGCACGATGACACACACCCGCACAGAGCCGCAGTAACACGCATACACTGACAGAAATTATGATGTGTCAGCAGAGCATGTTAGCGTCGCCGTCTCGCTCGCACCCAGGGCCGACATGAGCTGGAACATGAGCTCATATTTTGCGAGCTATAAATAAACTAAATTGCCAAAAGTCGAGACAGTAGGACCCCGAAGCCAGATCCTTTTGGCTTAACGGCAGATTAAACAGGATGTGCGTGCCCGAGAGATGGGATCGTGATAGCATTCGGCGTGACACGGGGCGCAACTCGAATAAATGGAGGGATTTGTGGCCGATGACAGGTTGTACTTACCACATACTCCTCAGTTTATGCATACGAAGGAGTTTAACTAGAAATTCAGGGTACTTAAATCAATATCTCCAAGCTCTAATAGTATCTTAAATACCATTTTCTTTTTACCCAGACTGAAACTCCTTCATCCTGAGCATCTCTTTCCAGTCATAAGGACTCCCACCTACCACGGCCCCCAGTTTTGCGTTACGATTTTCCCCCTCTTTGCCTTTATTAACAATGCATGCGTGTTCGGCTTGTTGTTGTTAGCGATTACAAGTATAAAGTGCACGAGTCGAAAGACAGGCTAGTCCACACCTGGGAAATCCGCTTACCAAAAACTTTGCAGCCGGCTAATTGACGTGTCGGAGCACTCGCTGCCACCAGGAGTGATCATAAAACCACCCCCTCTGCACTCAGGACAATTGCTGATTAGGGCAGAGTACGAAACTCAAAACTCGAAAAATATTTAAAAGAAGATAAAAGCCGCTGGCCCTCATCGCAGAAATTTACTTTGTGCGGCGACTGTGAAAAGCAAATGAGCAAAGAGAGTTGAAGGCACTCCACCGAGGCGGCACCCATCAGCCCACTGAAACACCCGCTAAAACACCCACCGACACACTCCCAACACACCACCCAGGGGACCTACCATATGCAAATAATTGCTGTGAACTTTTGGCACAGAAAGCCGGCAGCAGCGGCAAATGCAATAGAGCTCAGTTAGCAATCAAATTACGAGTATCAAAAGAAAACCCAGAGAAGGACAAGCCAGAAAAAACGAGAAACGAAAATGTTGACAAGCCAGAAAATGTTGGTCCGCCGGACAGGACCGAAATGTTAATTGGGCTCATGACACTGCCGGCCAAGGCATAAATCATAAAAATGTAACAGCAGCGACACAAGGTGGCCCAGAAAGCTGGAGGCGCCGAAAATGCAGGCAAAAGTCGGAAAAAACGTACCAATATTCGGGGTTCCTCTGGAGTACATGGGTGGATCGGGCCCGAAATCGGGGCGGAGAAGGCACCGGAATCCGAGCCGGGGAAAGGAGCTGGCCAGACGAGACTAACGAAACGTAACGTCCAAGCCAAAACTTAACAAGTGTGAAGGCAGCGGTGATGGATGATGGCCAAAAGAAGTGCCCTAGACGGTTGTCCGATATTCTGGATCGAGCGCACTTTTACTGGTGCTGATCTTATGATATCCTTAACGTTAGGCAACAGTAGCAGTAGAGTAGTAGTAAAACTACTTCCTATAGTTATCTAAAAACTTAGTACTTACTTCAATATGGTTAACTGCAAAAAGGTTTCTTTAAAAATTAAATTACGGAACTCTGATAGAAATGGAACACATACATAATAAATATCTATATATATCCTACACACGTTTGCAGCCTAATCTACCCCTTGCATCCCTGACCCATTAGTGGGCATAAAAATGAGTTTATGCTTGCCTGACTCTTGGCTTTTTAGACAAGCCCACACGCCCAGAAGAGAAAATATAGAAAACGAATATAGTCAGAGGGTGGTGGGAAATGAAAAGCTTGGGGAGAGGCAGCTGGGTGGAAAACTTCGGACCGCTAGAGGTCCGCGAAGTGAAATGTAAGTACAACGTAACTTAAGCAGTTTTACATCTTCAAGCAGCATGAAATTGATTGATGGCCAGAGTTCTCTCTGCCACAGCGAAAACTAGCGAAAAAATGAAAAATGATTTGAGCGGATTATGAATTTCCCTCGATCTCAGACCTCCCCAGACATCCGACCCCGCCATCCGTCTCACTTTCCCAAGAAGGAGAGCGTGGGTGGGCTGGAAGCCGGATGGCCAGGGCGAACTTTTTAACCTTGCGCTGGTGGCAGGGACGTGGCATTGATTAAAGCCGTCGCCTGTCACCAAAGTCAAAGTTAAGTAGGTATTAGCCAGAGATAAGAGAGGGGCGATCCGAGATAAGGACAGGGCCAGGGCCAGGGACAGAGAGAGATGGGAAGGGTCCTGAGGAAGGCGTCGGCTGATGGCCGCATTTCCGCTGGCCTAGGCAGCCGAGAAAAGCCCGCTGATTGGCTTCTTCAGGAAACGCCTCTCAGGTAACTGCCAGGCTTAACCCTTGTCTGGACACCAGAACTAGACTTGGACTTAAGAAAAAGTAAAGCCATATTAAAGAGGATCTATCTAACACCCTTCAAAATATGAAACGTTTCTGAAAATATATAGAAAGGTATTAAAATATTGTACTGAATATTTATCAGAATTCTTATCTTATAGATCACCCTTAATTGTAAAAACTAACTACACACTTCCACAACCTTCAAGGGATAAGTATGTAAATGTTTCAACTAAACTGCGGTTGCTAAGTTCAAGGTTAACGCTTTTTTGCCAGCGGGCTTCCTCCGCCGGCTCGGTTCCGAGGTAGCATAATTAATTTTCGTTTAATTGCCAGGCGCTAGTTAAACTAACAAGCAGAACACACTCGTGCACTATGTTCGCCGGGTCCCTCCGCTCCGTGGCCTGCCCCAGTTTCCTCTGAAAATTCCCTCTCTCCGCAGATGGCCTGCAGCATTTCAATTAATTAATGTGCCAACATTGTGGGCGTAGGAGGACGCATGGTCCAGGGAGCGAAAAGGGACTCGGCGGCGGTGGTTCGGCAGTTGACAGCGACAAACACAAGTTGGCCCACATATAAGGCAAGAAATCAAACATGGCAGCCCCTGACCAGGAAGTTGAAGGATTTGGCATAGTGGGGAATACATATAGACGTTTTTTATATGTGGCACAAAGCGGCTGCTGCTGTTCCCATTAATGATGGGGTGCCTGTGCCTCTGTTTCATCTACTGAACCCACTGGCGGCACTACCACTACGACTGCTTTGTGTGAAAGCGTTAACGACTTCCGATAGTTGCAAAAGTTAAGACCACAGTGCCTCGCAACCTGCCTCGCAATGCGCTTGAAAAAGGATTCGCAAAAGAGCCGCAGGAAATGTCTGATAAACTAAAAAGAAGAAAAGCAAACATGTATGAGCTTAAGAGGGAGGGACATTCAGTTATACCGAGCTGAGCTCTTTTAGCTTCTTGAAATAAATCATAATATATATATTAAATTCATGATCTTAGTTAACCAAGACAGAAAACTTGAAATTTGTGGTCCTTTGAGCCGTATTGTAGTGGTATGCTTTATGTCCGTTCCAGTGAAAGATCGTTTGAGACTTTTTACACTCAGGTATTTGAGGGTAGACAATCTACTCATATTGTTTTATTATTGTGTCCCCTCAAACTGTATATGTCTTAAATGAAAATATAAATAAAAGTAAATCCATCAATTGTTGCAACATTTTAATTCTATTTATCAGCTTGATGAAACTCTCAATCAACCCTCTCCTAGGGATGCACACAGGGACCCGGCAGCGGCCAACATATGTTGGGTAACTCTCAGCGCCAACTCGGAGCCTCATTATATAATTGCAACTGTTTTTAAGTTATGATCCCGCCCTCTAATGCCGCCCATCCCAGTAATCCCTGGTACCCCCCTCCCCGCCTCGACGATGGTCTGTGTTGTGTGTCGTAATTTGTAATCTCAGCGCTGGCATGTGGAACTTTGTTATCGTTTTAATGTTTGTTGCTTAAATTGCCACAGCAACGCAGTCCCGGACGGGGAGAGGAGCGGAGAGGAGAGGCTAAGAAATATGAAATAAAGTAAAAGGGGTTTAGCGCGTCTATCATATTATGGGGGAATTTCTGGGGGCGTGTGTGTGTGCCGGAGTTTCGTCTAGACTTTGCACAGGTAACCGACCAGGCCAAAGTAAAAGTTGAGTGAACTGCAAAGGCTCACAAATAAGCAAAAAGGAAGATCCGAGGGAGTGGAAAGCAGGCCCGCACAGCCAGTTAAGTATGCTACAAAATATTATATTAGCAAACAAAAGCAGCTGCAGCAAATACACAGATTCACACTCACACGGGTAGCGCTCCGTCGCCTCACCACAAGCGCATTGCGTCACCAGGCCGAATACGTAATGTGCGAGTGTCGGTGGCGTGAAAGAAAATTATATTGAAATTACAAAATCCTTAAGTGAAAACGGCCGAAGAACGCAAGGTTGAGGCGGGTCATGGCCCGAGTGTTTCAGCCAAGTCGTCTAGTCGCTGAGCTCATTAAACGGATGGATGGAGCGCTTGAAATAAATATGAAAGAAGAACCACTCACACGTCACGTTGTTGGTTCAGGCTGTTAACATGGCTACTTGCTGGGCTTCTTACACCTATTAAGCGAGTAAGCCATTCACACAGGTTTTCGAGAGATATCAAGCGTTTACGAGGAGTTCAAGTGAGTGGTATTCAGTTCTTCATATATTACATTCTGTTGTAAATTATAAATATCTTTTCGTCCCAATTTAAATTAAATTCTGGAAGCTCCCAGACTGAAAAGTTAATCTCCCTTTCATAGTTAAATTATAGGCATTTAAGGCCTTTCGTGCAAGCATTTCTTATAAAATGCAAATCCAAATCACCTTTCACATCTCGGTCGCATCCATCAAAGACAAGCTCAATCCATTTAAGGGCAATTCAACCTTGAGGAACCAGAAAGATAATCACCTCCGCAGTAAAGACATACACATTAAAAACAAATTACAAATAGATCATTGCGGCTCAAATAAAATGCAAACCACTCCTATCAGATGCTTCTATGCAAATATTTACACTTCGTTAGCTGTCAAAGACACCCGATGCGCACACAACAAAGGAAAAATTAAATCCACCGCAATCGGTGGGGGATTTCCCCCACACATACTACACACGATGGGCATTTATAAAGCGCGCCCGGTCCGCTCTTACAATTTTGTATTTCTCCGAAAAGCATTTTATGCAAATGCCAAAAAATATAAAAAAGAACGGAAAATAAAAGAAATACACTTCTGGGCCACAGCCTGACAAAGGAAATGGAAAAGCCGGGGATAAAGGGAATTTTAAGTGCTGCTAAACAGCCCGCGATGGGTGGATAATTTAACCTTACAAATTGCAGGACAAGTATAAATCTTTCAAGGGGCATGGCCCGCCCGCGAGTTAAGTCAATTCAAATCAATCAGCTAACACTAATGGCGGGGGCTAATAATTTTTTTCGGACATAGAGGTGGCTTAAATCGAGAAAAGAGGAAGATTTTCCCTGCACTTTCTACCCTCTCTCTCTCTCGTTTCCCTTCTATCTTTGCACTGGACAAACCACAAACACCTGCTGGAAATTCTTTTAATTAGCGCAGAACAAAGGCAGAACAAACGGTGCTGATGATGATGGGGTTGGTTGGTGGCTAAAATAAAAAAAGGAAAAACAGGAGGAGGAGTAGCGGGCGGAACAGCCAAACAATGAGCGTTAAATTCTATTCAATGGCAAAAATGAAAGCAAGGCAAATAATTGAAGTAGTTTGGCCAGCCAAGAAAAGCGGAAAACAAGGAAAAGAGAGGACAGCGGAGCAAAAAAACAACATTAATGAGCTTGCCCGCTGCCCGTTCTTCCGCTTTTCTTGGCTTTTGTCTCGGCCCCCTGGAAAATGACATTATTGAAGGGCCAGCAAAACGGAAGTCGAGTCGTCGTTTTGGTCGCTTTTGCAGCCATTGTGATTTGTATTTGTACTTTCTTCTTTGTCGATTGCTCGAAATTGGCAGCTTATGCATTTGACAGGTATTGATTATGATTATGTTGTTATTTATTATGAAGTGCGCCCGGCTTTTAAGCCACCAGCCCCCATTAAAATTATTCTGTAAAGTACTTTACGACCTGAGAGCGTCATTAATGTTTAATTTGGAAATTGTTAAAGAACGAAAAAGGGGCGAAATAGACGTGAAAATTATAGGGTTTTTACATTTTACTTTTACTATTATTATTTAATATCAGGGCATGAAAAATATTTAACTTTAGAATGAAATTTGTAATTGTTTGGCTTTCTCATGTGCTTTGAAAAGAAATAAAAATATTGGTCAACCAGCTGTTTGTTTGCCGTCACAAATAAAATAATGTAGAATCGGAAATTGAAATTATTTATTATTATGTTAAATAAAATGATGGCTGAAATATTCAGAATTTTAAATTCTTTAGTAGCCATGATCAAAAAGGTTTGTAAAACCATTTTTATGTTAACAACTCCCCAGTTTCTCCTGGTTTGATTTAACATTCCTCAAAAATGTACAATTGAAAATATTATTCATTTTTTGCAATTTAGGGGTTAAAAATTACTCATGTTATTATAATCCTGTTATACTTGACTTATCTTTCCACTTCTAATTTTAAAAATGTAATGGTTGATGTTATAATCATTTGTAATCATTTAAAACCTTCCATATTCCTAATTCTTAAAGAGATAAATGTAAATTTTGACACCAGTTTGTGTCATCAGTTAAAGACTTCAGCCTCCTAGACTTCTACTTCAAAGTCTTAAATATCGATATGGATTTTCCTGCTCGAAACTGAGCTCTACACGCTCCCAAAGGCAATGAGCGAATGTGGAGCAGCACATAGGAAAATCTTTGGGAAGAGAAAAGCCCGAATAAATTGAAAGGACTCCGAGAGAGACTTGGAGAAAGCTGAGAGAATGTGTTTCTATCCCAGCTTATGTTTTATTCAAGCCCTAAGCCCCATTTCCAGTCAGCTGGCCAGAGAGCGAGGGAAAGAAAAAGCTTTCGCCAGCTGAATTTTCCGAGGGAGAGGTGCGTGGAATGGGAGCGGGAGAGAGCGGAGCACGTGCTTGTGCGTGAAATCACAGAATGGCGAGCACAAAGAGAACCGGACAAAACAGAGAGACAAAGGATTGTGGAATAAAAAATATGCTATGAAATGTTCCACACTCAGACACAGAAACAGTTATGTATGTACAGGGAATCATGCATGTGTAGGAATGGCAACATATGACAGCTGTCATGTTACAGTCCTTAGCAGCAACAGCAATGAAAGTTGGGTTAGGTTGTGGAATTGCGAGATTAGAACCGAACAGTCGGAAGTGGATGATGGCAGATATGGCAGGAAAGCTGAAAAAGTGAGGCGGGATTAACGTTGCAGGCGGGATTATCAAGTTGTCAATGAACAAATGAAACGAGTGAGGAGATAAACCGGACAGGAAGCGTCTTAAATGGATTATTAAACGACCTGCCGCTCTGCGAAGATGATGAATTGCGACTGCGGCGAGTGGAACCAACGAACGACTTGGGTAAGTAATTTAAAATGGACTCAATTAAAAGGCAGTCAGAGTTTGTCTTGGACAACTTAGTGGGAAAACAGTTTATTCAGCAAATGAATAATGTTCCGATTTGGTAAAGGATCATAATAAATATTCATAAGCGTCAAGATATTCACAAACTAAAGTAAAGAGTTAATTAATATTAATACCACAGTAGAAGCAAAAACTACATAAATTTGGTTATAAAATTATATGTATAATATGATAAAATATAAAATATATATACTATCTATAGTGGCCAAATTATTATTAAATTACTTCTATTAATAATATCAGCTCCCTGGCAAAATCAGATTCAACTGAAGAGCTTCCCAGAGGTCTCAGCAAAAAGGGGTTAAGCCAGTTTTAACCCCACACGGTGGCAGTCTGGGACAAAGTGGCCGGAAGATTAAAAGCTGTAAGCAGGGGACTCGAGACTCCCCCAGGTTTATCAAATCATGGACAGCCAAACGCAGTCAGCACATTCTCCGATGGGGGAAATCCAATACGCAGCCAACTATGCCATCGCAAATTATAGTCAGCGGCAGCAGCCCCATTTCGAATCCGGTATCCAGGGATCCGGGCAACAGTTGTCAACTCCGGGCGCCTTGGAAATCTGAGAGTTTTTGCATATGATGGAAAAAGGCAGCAAATCGAAGCGGGTTAAATTACGCGTAAAATGCTAAAAGGCAACCTCTGACAGCCGGATCTGAGCTGAGAAGAACTGTGAAAAATTCAAAACGTAACTGTTGAGTACATTATTAATAATAATATTTTGACTTTGCTATTTTATTTTCATCATTTAATGTTTAAAAGACATACAAAAATAAATAATAAAAAATAAGAATAACATTGTTTTAGCTTAAGAAGTCGTAGGTCGTTCTGCTATTTCTTATAAAATCGTATTTCAATCACTTTTCGAGTGTAAGGTTACGCCCGTCGTAACTGGAGGCGCAATAAACCTGGCCGGAACGAACTGATATTCCTGTGGCTTTAGCACTGGAGCAGCAGGTTGGATGCAGAGGACAGCGTTCCGGATTGGGACAGCGAATGCGACCACAGAACGCATGTCAACCGCAGGAGCGGCAACAACAGCAACGGCAACGGCAGCGACAACGCGGACAAACAACCATAAAAACACGACAAATTAATATTTTATAACTTAATTAAAAACAACAACAACTGCGCCGGTGGCAGCAGTGCAGCGAAAAAAAGATATACAGAAAAATGAATGGGGAAAAAGCATTCCTGAGGTCGCCGGCCACTTTAAGTTCTGCGCCATGATCATTTTTTATTATTCATACGCAGCGGCGACCGCTGGGAACGGTTTTCTAACGTAAAACACTGGACACCGCACAGTCAATTTAATTTTAATTTACACTTCATGCATAAAAAATTAAGTGCATGTTGCCGTGTCAATTGATGAGCAGCAAAAGTGCACACACGCGCTGCGGAAGGTCCGATGCTCGTTCAGGACTTTCAGGATCCGTGGCTCCTGTGGAAAACATTTATAAAAATCATTTCCCCCGTTCCGGGGACGCCTCCACCGAAATAGCCCAGACCATTAAGCACGAGGACGAAAAGGATGCGGTCGATTCAGCAATTGTTTGTGGAAATGTGCAGCGGAAGCCGGAATGGAAGTATTTTACGGGCAACTGCCAATGCAGCAGCCAGGACTCAGGATCTGGCGCAGGGATATGCGTCCGGAGGTGGCTCGGGAATGTAAATTTGATTGAGATCTTAAGCAGCCGAGCTCAAGAAAAAGTTGCCTTGTAATTCGCTGCCCAGCCGCACGGGAAAATTGCGAATATGCACCGCTAAGGGAAAATTATGTATGCAGAAAAAGTTTTATCCTGATTAAAGGAATTCAGGAAAGGACGTTTTTTTCAGCTCAGTACCTTTAAGTAATGTCTGTGATGAGCCATAAATGAATGTTAACCTTTTCTAATGACTAAATGGCTAAATATATAACCAGCATTTATAAAAATGGAATCGTATTTGCCTAATAACTGTCATGTATCTTGGTTTCTAAAAAATCATTTTAATAGGTGCCTATTTATTAATTATCCTTATTTTGAAATGTTTCTGAGTATAATCCTTCCAATACACACCTTGAAGTTTGCTAGCTTTAATCTAACATCTTCCTTGTTGCCCGAAAAAAAAACATTTTGGTCGAAATATTTTCGCATATATGAAATACGAACATGATCAATCAGTTATGTCAAGCGTTTGTCAATTTGATATATGCCTATGTGCCCCGCCCACTGACTTTTTATATATACGTCAACGACTTTGTTTGGTTTATTTCCCAAATACACGCAGCAAAGGATGTTGCAAACACAACACTGGACTCAAAACAATTTCTATGTTTTGTAACGAATTACAGCGATCGGCCTAGGTGTTGTAAGATGCGAGGGGGGCGCACGCGGAAATATCCGGCTGCGGCTCGTCGGCTAAAGGGGTGGTGGTCTTGCCCTCCTGCATCTGGCCTTTTGCCATTCTAAGGAAATCGTGTTGCGTGCTGCGACAAGTATTTGGGGGGTGAAGGTAAACTCCCACTACACCTAAACAAGCGGATAGACGAATACCCCGAATTTCTTAGCGATCCTCTGGTGACATGAGGAGTCGAAGCCCTCCCTTCCTTGGCCATTCGGAACCTGCATTTACATTAATTTGAATGGCCCCTTTGCTGTTACTAGTCCCTACAGGGGAGTCAACCTAGTTGAGGCAAATAAAATAATCAAATTAAAACATTATAAACATATATTAAAAATCTACAAAGATGTTCTTAAAGCTAATAGGCATGGAGCGAAAATACATTTAAATAAATTAAACAAATAAATTAATCCTAACAAAAACCATTGAATCAAAACTTGAACTAGAAATATGAGAAATTAAAAATTAAGTACTAATGGTATGAGTCTGTGACCAGTAGCTGCGAGATTCGCAAACAAATATAAATGCAAGGCAACCGAAAAAAACAATTATGCCAGCTGCAAGCTTTTGCTCAGCGCTCACCAGTTGGTACAAAACCAAAATGTATTGACCTAGGCATCGATTGGAAACTTGTGCACGGGTTCTTAAGCGGGACAGTGGGACAAGTCCCTGAGTAATCGGACACTGGATTCAGGGTTTATTAATTTATTACTTTATGGTCATCATTCGATGCTAATGTTTAATATTTTGACCTATTGTCAAACTCACACTGTACCATTCTGGGGGGGGGGATTCCACCGACGAAAGCGCTTCCGAGGTGATGATGCCGCCGAATCTGTGGAGTTGCAAAAAAATAATATTTCCGAGAATAACATTTCACTGGGCCCACTGTACGCCAATT